>JAPMOR010062876.1:45608-57696 GCA_026543865.1 Argiope aurantia | reverse complement strand
TTACCAAGATAAATTCAATAACAACTCAAATTTTTTTCTGATGCTACTGCACAGTTCAGAATAGTTATTATAGAAGTAAAAAATACATTATACATTATAGAAGTAAAAATACAAAAGAATGTATTGTTTCGTTGTTAGTTTTTTTTAAGGAAAATTTCTGAAAAAAAAAAGGGAACAAAAAGGTTTATAATGGAAAGCGTTGATGAAATCAGTTTTAAGAATGGAATGCATCAGACGAAAGTTTGATGTATCGTTTGGAGGTGTGAGTTTTCAAGGTCGTTTGAAATTCTAGGCAGCAGTGTTTACAAGAGGATTCAATATGATCAAATCTAGTTTACAAGATTTTATTTTCATTGCTTTTTTCTATCTTTAATAAACCTTACCATCATCTTTTTACTTTTTTTCGTATTTCGTTTCGAAAGGTGGTAGAAAATTAAAATGAATCTTTCATGAAAACAGCATTTGCTAGAACAAAGCCTTTTTACATAGAATACAAAAGAAGAATGAAATTTAACTATTTTATTATCGTTCCGCACAGTGTTTCACTCCAGAAAAGGTTAAGAACAAATTATATGGTTTTATTTTGAGTGCAATATCTTTAGCAATAATTATTAATAAGATGAATTCTAAAAACGGATAGCATTTAGAAATGGAACTGAATAGCTGTTTACATTTAAACGCTTATATCGTATTTAGCTTCATATCATATTATAATATGGAATGCTAAAATAGTGGTTAATATTAATTTTCCATTTTGTAATTTAAAAAATGAAATGAAAAATGAGCTTTCAGTATCTTGAGAAAACGATGCTATTACATTCTGAATGCATTACACGTAAAATATAAATAGAAAAACAACGGATGATAGAGATGCAAATAATTTCTTCTCTCTTAAACAAGGCCTAGTTTTCCGTAGAAAAATGATAAAATGTCGCAATATTTCTGAGCAACAAATGCGATGTACAATAAATGTTACTATTATTGTCCTCAGAAATTCAAGAAAATAATTCTGAATATATTGTGTTTTCTTTTTAAAATAATCCATTTGTATGTAAACAATTGTTTAGTCTTATTTAGAGGCATAATATTCTACAATATTCTTTAAAAAAAACAAAAAACCTTTATATGTCTACTTACACTTTCCAGAAGTACAATAACATTTAAAGAAAATATAAATGTTTGAAAAACTTAGTCTATATCAAGAGAAATCGGATTGATTTCATGTAAATTATCCCTCGCAAACAATTGTCCTACATTTACATTTTTCTATATGCATTAATCCATATATAAAACTTAATTTAAATAATGACGATTTTTAAAAGTTAGAAAATATATTTTAATTTCTTAAAAGCATAGAAACACATTTGTTGCCTAAAAAACACCAAAATATTGATTTATAATAGTATTTTTCACACTTTTCAAGTGCAAGTCATAGCATTTAAAATATATATATATATAGCATAATTTTTCTCCATAAAAAAAATCGGAAAGGCTATTTAAATCTTAAAGTCAAATTTCGCAGAGCATTACTAAAATATATCCCCTAATCTAAAGCGCAGTATTCTCTGAAACAGTAGTAAAACAGTTGTAATTTTGAAATTTATAGTCCGAATAAAATTTTCTTAGCGTTTTTCAGAGTCTGGATACTTCTAAATGTCTTTTTCTAGTACAAAATTCCTCTAAAAAAATCCAGAAAAACCGTATCGATCGCCTCGACAAATAAAATAAAGACAAAACGAACAACCTCATCACAATTTGGGAAACAAGAGCCCAGAATAAAATTTCAAATTCAATGTCGTATCATTTTCATACCATCTAAAACAAACATAAGTAACATAAACAAACATAAACAACAGCCAAAGAGCAAGATTACCCTCCCCCAAGGACCCGGATGCGGGAAATCCTGCTCTTTTGAAGTCTCTACTAAAATAAAACGAAATAAATTCTTCCTTTTAATACCAATCGATTGAAAAAAAATTCCTGTCGTGAGGTATATCAGGCTGAAACGGTGGAAATCCAGAATTTCGTCTATGCTAGATATTGAAAGTCTTGGGAGAAAAGTTTTTATAGAAAATATCTTATCTGTTAGGATTTATAAATGTACTCTAAAGTTTGTCATATTATTGGGTTGTTCGGAAAGTAATTTCGTTTTTTCCAGACAGAGGATTTAATTGTATTTTTTTGCACCCAACTTCACATTTAAGCCGTATAATTTTTATATGCTTTGAGAGCTCATATAGCAAGGCTTGTGTATGAAAAATTCCAATTCATTCTACACAGTAGTTTTTGGTTGGTGCCCTTTGAAATATGGAAAGCGATAAGCAGCCTTTTCGACATATCTTACTGTTTTACTACAGAAAGGGTAAAAATGCTGTTCAAGCCAGAAAGAAATGGACCGATGTGTATGGAGAAGGTGTGTTGACAGTACGCCAGTGCCAGAACTGGTTCGCTAATTTGTTTAGACGGTAAAACCTTCACCTCAAATGAGGAGGTCAAAAATCACCTCGATCCGTGTTTTGGCAGCAAAGACCAAAACTTTTATGAGCGTGGAATGATGCTACTACCAGAAAGATGGCAAAAGGTGTTGGACCAGAACGGCCAATATATAATTTAATAAAGTATTTGTTTATTATACGAAAACTGTCTTTCATTTCCACAAAAAAAAAAAAATGAAATTACTGTCCGAACAACCCAATAGTTTAAAATCTGTTCTTTTGAAGATGGATTACTGAAAATATTACATTCAACAGGAAGCTAGAAATGTTCCGTTCCATTTAATGTCTAGATCAAATTTTTATGGAGGTTGGGTCCTACTATTTCACTGAATATAATTCCATGATTATTCCTTCATTACTGCTGCCTTCGAAGTAGCTAACTTTGAAACTGTTATTAACATATCTGTAAGCAATCTTTTTTTTTGCGAATAAAAATTAATTAATTAATAATAAATACTTATTTTTAATTAATAGTAATTCTATTAATAATAAAGATAAATGCTTTTATAATAGAGGTCAAATCGTTAGACCTAGACACACCACATTTAGCATATAATAGAAGGGTCGAAATTCATATTGTAATACAAAAATAGTCTTTACATGAGTTTAAAATTCTAAAAATGGCTCTTTCGATGATATCATTTTTTTTGTTGTCTATTTTTAATTAAATTTGAAAAATATTTCAAGCTTATTTTGGAACAACATATTTTATTGTTGAAATAAAACACAAATCGATTTGATTATTTTAATTCATGATACATTCTGGAATATGTTTCCTTTATAGAAGATCAAAATATGAAAATAAAGCTTTTTGTTCAGTAGGTTTCAATATAAATCATGTAATTAATAAATGTTTTGAAATTTTCATGTATTTAAATGTTTAAGGTTTAACTTCAACATCAAAAAATGGGGGGAAAATTTTTAAATGCATCAATTTCTATGGAACCATTCTTTCTGTGTTATAATATTCTGCATAAATATATATATACGGACTATTTGGGAAATATGTACCACAATGAACTATCTAACAAAATTTGTTTCATAATAGTTTATTGAGGAGTCTAAAAAATACCAAGTAAGATAAAGTATATAATTGACATTTTTTGCGGCCATTTACGATGAAAAACTTGTTATCAAAAGCAGCTAATTAACAATAATTATCTCACAAGTCTTAGATACAATGAATAGCCTTAAAATTGGTTGATATATGTGATGATAACGACATGTTTCTTGCAATTTCTAGAATTTTTTGGCTAAGAATTCAATTATTTAATTAAATTCCATCTACCATTTTCTGATTTTTAAGTATTTGTATATTAAATTGTGTATACAAATCAATAGGCAAATATGTAATTGGTAACATGCCTTGTAGTAACTTATTTTGGTGCTTTACAGAATTTTGATTTTTATTTCGGTAATTTTTTGCAAAGGTAGTTCTTTTTCCTTCTTCTTCTCAAGAGAAATAACCCTGGATGGATGATGGACTTCCTCGGAATTCCATTCCTAGTCCTGCTTTTGGCTAAAGTTTTCCAATTTATCACTTAAATAGTTTTCAAGTCTTATTCCGGGTCAATCAATCCACCTAACTTTTGGTGTCTCTCTTTTTCGGATACTGGTCAACTTCACCAGAAAGATTTTTTTTATCCAATCTTCTTAAGTGCGTTACCCATTTAATTCTTTTTATTCCTATAATAATATCTGTGTGTTTTTTTAAATTGTTTGTAAATTTCCGAATTAGTTTTTCTTCTCCAATAATTATCATACCAAATCACATTCCGTAATTGCTTACCAAATCACATAAATAACCATAACGTAATTTTTAACATCCTCTTTTCCAATATTTCAAGGGCATCTATCTCAATCATTGATCAAGCAGCATATGCGAGAACTGCCATATTCAGAGTCTGGCATTTTAATAATTTGGTTCCTCAGCAGATGAAATTGAATTTTAAATATTTTTGCAGTCTAAAAAACAAAAAGATCTGTTAGCAGATGTGACTGCGTTGCGAACCTCTGGCGTTTTGTAATTCAGTGTGTTCCCATTTCGAAGCCTGTAGCGGTTACAATTACTGCCTTCTCCTTCCTTCATAGGTGGCGCTACTAGAGCCACCTATCAAGAGCCATGTTTTCCCATGATTCCTCATTCTTGTCTCTTGTGTTGTCCTTGCTTGCCGTGTGTATTTGTTCTATGCCTTGTTCTTCAATATGCTTGTGTTAAATGTTTGTGCCGTGGAACTTAACCCTCTAATAAAAAGTAGTTCCTGAAACTGAACTCATTCTTTCATCCATGGCATAACACATAATAAAGAGTCTCGACCCTCTACAAGCCTAAATATTTGACGCCAATTGACAGTTTCAAACCAATATTCTCCTGTTCTAAATATGTATTATTAAAACTAATTCGTCAAAGACAATTTACGCAGTAAAGATAGTAAATTCAGTGGAGAAGAGGGGCAGAAATCTTTTAAAATATTGTCAAAATCGATAATTTTGAAGTCGGTATTCTTTTCTGCATATTGCTTGATCTAAAAATCATTGTGCACAGAAAGGAAATTCAAGTCATATAAATCAAGTCACATAAAGATAAATAGAACGATTCAAGCCTAAAACATTTTAATGCTACGAGATCCGAATCTCCTTGAATTCTCTTTTTACTTTATCATTTGTGAAATCTACAAAGAACAAAATATTGCAATCGTCAAAAAAAAAAAAAATCAAACTCGAGATTTTGACCATTCAATGCATTTCAGATTTCTCCGAGTTTGAAAAAATAAAAAAAATTAAATAATATCTCCCTGTTTGTGAGCACGATAACTCTCAAACAGTGGAAGTAGATCGATTTAAATCATCAACTTCCACTGTTTCATCTGGTATGTGACTTTTACACAATTTTGAGATTTTCTACCAAATTTTACTCTAGAGGTTTATCTAGGAAATCAATCTGTCCACTGGCTGTTCTAATACAGTGAATATGATAGTTGGAAAACATAAAATTCTAGATAGATAAAATTTGGTGCATATATTAAACATCTGAAATGTAGATGCGTATCAAATTTAGAAGTAAATTTGTCAGTTGAGTGACAGTATTGTGTTGTTGTTGTTTCTAATGGCATTCGTCATAGACAAGCCCACTGACTTTAGAAGCCAGTTATTTTTTTACGCCAAGGGTGGGTCCCTTGTTTTTCAGTAGCACCATCAAGGGCTAAGAGTACGACTTAGCTACACACGCGTCACAACCCTTTTTACGCGGCTCACTTCATTCATGCTTTTCATTCACTGATCCACAAATCGGAATTTAGACCTGAATCAGAGAGAGAACGATCACCCTTGATCCAGTACCCCCAGTGGTATTACTCTCGACATGGAGGACTTTGTGACCACGACAGATTATTCGTGAGCCAGCCACCACACACACGAGAGTCTTCGGCTGGCGGGGTCCGAACTCGCAACCCAAGGGACGCGAATCCAACGCCTACCAACCAGGCTATCCCGACCACGACATCATTGTACACTGCTCATTTCCATTGTACAGTAAAAATGCATTTTAAAGTAACCGTACTTTTACATGCATAAAAAATTAGGTCTGTAATTTTACATGTATATAAATGCAATGATTCAAAAACACAATGACTTGAATGAATCAAATGGGGTAATTAATGTGGTTAATCTTGCATTTACAATTGTCAAATTATGCAAATATAGATTTTAGCCTGCAGGAAAATGACTTTTTCGATTTCTTGGTATTTATACATTTATCACAAACTAGGAATAACTCATCAAAAAGGAATATATCATATCACTAAAGATAACATATTAGATTCTGTAAAAATGCCAGCTTCAATGTTACAATTCGAGCAATAATGACTAAAGACCAAACTTTATTAATTACAGCTCGTTAATGGCATTGACTTAGTATACAAGTACCGTTTTCTTTAATATACTATGAAATACACAGCTCTCAAGTGTGAAAATAAAAATCTGAGTACTAGCATTCACGGCGTTGTCCAGTTATGCTATCACTTATATTAGAGAATGTCCGAGAAAGGTTCGGGGAGCTGGTTTATGTAATTTTGAAAGAGTTTATATAAATTCACCTTCACTATTTCCAGCACCCAGAAATGAAATCAGACAACAGTTTCTAAGCACTCCTTTACTCCTATCAAAATACTTCTCACAAAATTGTGGCCGTCCTGAAATACCCGCTTTTCTGGAGCAATTCAATGAAAACTTAATACAATGTCCCTTTCTGAACACAACTATCCTTCTGTAGTTACAAAAGAACATCTATACATTTCTTCGTTTATCTAACTATAAAAATTCAGTCACACATTTCTTAATTTTGAAAATTCTTAGTAATTAGCACTTAAGATGCTTCATTCTTAGGTAACTAACCAACTAAAAATTAACTATAGTATCAGTAGCTTCCGTAGCGCATTAACTTAATAGAGCAAAATACTGTTACATACCTGCAATTCGGCTTCCCAGCATAGTTTGTTCCATCATCGGAAAGAATGTTTTACAGTCATCAATATTGGACGGAGTCCGGGTGTCGCGTCGGAGATCCCAGAGCTTGGCAACAAACTTGGCGACCCTTTGGAGACTTGGCGACAAACTTGGCGACCATTTGGAGACTTGGCGACGAATTTCGCAACTTTGGAACCAAAATACCCAAAACATCGAGAATTTTCCCGATCCGTCGAGTAGGAACCGAGATACGCCTCGAAAGTTCCTGATTGGTTGAGAGGCTTTTAACCCCACTCCTGACATCAGCGGAGTAGTCGGAAGCGACAGAGAAGAGTAGTCGGAATCGACGGTGAAGAATGGTTCTCCAGGTGTTAGCAGAGAAACGACGGAGTCAAGCTAGTGCTGAACTAAGCTGTGCGCTACTGTCTGCAGTAGAGTTTTATTGTGTGCTGCTGAAGATAATTGTCTTCTCTGTTCTGTATATAGTTGTTGTCTTTGTGCTGTCCTGTGTGTCTTGGTGCAAATAAAAGTCTTTCTTTTTATTCTACTGCCGCCTGCTGATTGAGCCTTCTCCACACCATATAACTTCCACTATCCAAACGAACCCGGGAAAATTTCGTAACAATACTATACTATACAAAAGTACACAAACAGACAGTCAATGCTCTGATAGATTTGTGCCAAAATTGACAAAAATCTACATTTTAACCTATGTATCAAATTTAATTTTTCTAGCTTTATAAATTTTGTAGTTATTGTGTTTATTTATACTCGGACAACTGGACATCCGCTGAATAGATTGTATTCAAAATTCGTCAGAAATTTACAAATGTGGTGTTAAGTCTATATACCACATTTCACCATCTAGCTGAAAGAATTGTTGTGCTATCATGTTCACAGACAAATAACAAAATTTGATGATAACCTATATTTTATATGTTAAATCTGCGTTAAATAAATCTTTACATTTTGAAGTTAAAGAGTTCCCATATATTTAAACTAACATACTTCCTTTAAGTGAATTTCGTATAATACTTGCTAGAAATTTACAAATTTGGTTCTAAGTCTATTTACCAAATTTCCTCTATCTAGCTCAAAATGTCTGTGAGTTATAGATAGGAAAACAGTATCAGTAGTAGCACTTTAAATATGACAATACTAAAAATGTGTTACTCGAGTTTCTCAAAGATTCATCCAAATCACAGTTTTTGACAATATAAGTACTTTATCTTAAAATATTTTGTATATGAGAGTATTAAACTGTCAAAAAGAGAGTAAAAAAAAGTATTAAACTGTCAAAAAAAATACGACTAATCTAAGAATTTACCGATTCAGAAGGAATTAAAAATATGAGGAAATATGATTTTTCTTTATTATAAAAAAACCGCGAGTTGAGATGTCATCAATCTTTATTAATGTGCGTCAGTCTTCTGGTTTTTCTCAAATTTTATAAAAACTAAATTGAATAAAAACATGGGATGATTCTCTAAAGCAAATCTATAAATCAGCGAAACTCTTATGAAATAAAAATTCTCTTTCCAATAAATATTTTTATAAGGTAAATTTGTCTTTCGGGAAATGTACCTTATAAAAATATTTTCTTTTGAAAAGTGGCTGAAGGAAAAATTTCGCGACTATGATAAAATCCTTTTTTTAGAAAGATAAACTGATTAAATCGTTCGGCAAAAAAATTTTTTTTTTGTTTTAAATTCTGGTTAACGTTATTTAAAAAGAATTTGATCTGGATCTTTACAATTACAAGAATTTTTCTTCATTATTTTGATTTTCTTCAATAAATTGTGGTTGCTTTTTTGCTACATTTAATCATATTTCGGGATTGAAGAATATAGCAAAAAGAATGCACGTTTTAAAAATTTAAAACAACATTTCTTAGACAGCAACAAAATACTAAAACCATGTGTGATTCAGAAATGAATTTTTAAAAAATTTTTTGCATTATTATATCATACTCATCTCCAAAACTTCGGTTCTACTTTAAAGTAAGCCTTCATAAAAACAAGCAAGATAGAAATGAAAGAAGAAATATATCTATATTAACTATCAATTTTTTTAAAACATTTTCGGTCGGATAAATTACGTGTATATACAATAAACTGTATAAAAGTATAACTATATTCAAATTATGTTTTGTTTGGGAAATATTTGACATTTTTGAAAAAAGTGTATCATTATATAATGATTGATAAAAACATTTCAATAAAAATCAAAAGACTGGGGGGGAGGGGTAGAAGTGGATATAATAACCTTTAAATTACAGACTTATGTACGGTATTTCATTATAGTATAAAACTTAAACCAAAAATATAATGCTTTAAATATGACAATCCTGTTGCATTCAACTTACAGATGGATTTTTTTTTAATTGTTGAAAAACACTGATTGACTGATTTATATAGAGTGGAATTAAATTGTCAGACATATTTTTGGTATCGAGTAGTGTATGTAAAATTCTAAAATCCCCAAATAGGAATTATGGCAGCTAATGAGTTAAACAAATTTAAGCCTTTCGCAACCGAAAAATCAATCTAAAAATTATGTTGAGCATATCGGGTCGCATTAATATCAAATGTACTTTCGCAAAAAACATTAATTTAAGAAAATTACGTAATATATTCATAGAGATGAAATGGCATGTCATATCTATATCATAAAAAATTAAACACGATCCTCTTGGATAGTTTGACCGATACTTAAATGTCTTATTTATAGATGCCCTTATAGATGTCAACCGAAATTTTTCATTTCACAGATTTTATTCTATTTTCATATAAACGCCATAACATATTCATCGGTTAAAATGAGATATAATTATCTGTATGTTAAACATGTTTATACCTATTTGCACTAATATCATTAGGAATCTAAATAATTACATTTCCCATGATATCATCAAAATTGCGCATTTCAAAATTTTAATTACTCGTAGCATCTCTATCACGAAGGGTACCTCAAATATCATGATGAGAAACTTCTAATATGGTAGTTAGGTCTCACCTCACAGGTGGGCACAGGAATGGTGTGGTATCGGCTACCCCCTATCGATGACGGCATGTATCTGCCTCGGAAGGAGCTGTACTGAGGGGTATAGGACTAAACCTCAATTCCCGCCAATGCTATCGTGGTGGTTCGGTCACACTGATTTATCAGTGTGCCTCAGGATAGTCAACTTGTGGTTACATGTAGCATCTGAATAGAATGAATTGTAAGAAAAATAGTATATATTAAAGAAATTTCAACTTATTCACAAGGAAATGTCGAATGAGACCAAAATACTCAGTTTTCATCATATCTAACCTAGTTGCTAACGAAAGAGGCCATTTTACAAACTTCAGGTTAGTTTCGAAAAGCCTTGAAACAGCGAGATAGAATCAAATGAGAATAGAATATATGCGTATTAGAATGAATGAAACGCATTATCATCGACAGGCTTATCGAAACACCAAATTTTCACCATTTTTTATTTGGTCCTTTCCAGCTTAAAAGAAATGTCGAAGACAAACTGGAAAAAGAATAATATAACTCTATTGTAAATGCAAAATTCAAGTCGAATTTGTAATCGCGATTTGGCAACAGCTCGCAATTTGAATTGTTTAGATGCTTGTCTCGGCGAAAAAATCTGAGACAACGTTAGTTTTAGAAGTTGGATAATACATAAAATGAATGCAAATCAAGCAGGTACGCTTAGGAATTGAAATCTTCAAAAATTAAAAGTAAGGGCAAATATAAGTATTGAAGAATCATTCGTAAAAAGAACAAATCGAAATGAACGAAATAAAGATGTATATGTTTTAATTTACTGTTAAATTTATGAAATACAATAGAATCACCATTTTGAATATAGCTGATTACTCAGAGCACTCTACCATTCTTGATCAAGTATGAGTTAAAATAACATGATAACAGTCATATGTTATTTTTATGATAAGTTGTATTCATCAAACTCGATTAACACGATTAAATTAAACATATTATTAACCATCTTCAGCTATTATTTCAATGTTAACATTATGTCGATCCGTTTTATGAAATGTATCTTGTAAAAACGGGGGGGGGGGAGGAATGGTAAAATTAGATTATACTTATCAAACGTCTAAGAATTATATATTTTGGCATTCTAGCATATATATATTGTTTCGAATTTTTTTTACCCGGGGTTCGTTTGGATAGTGGAAGTGATATGGTGTAAAGTACGCTCAATCAGCAGGCGGAAGTAGAATAAAAACAACGACGTTTATTTACACGAAGACACACAGGACAGCACAAAAGCGACAACTATATACAGCACATAAGACGATTATCTTTAACCAAGACGTGTAGCATTCAACAAGAATCTACTGCAGACAGTAGCGCACAGCTCAGTTCAGCACTAGCTTGACTCCGTCGCTTCCGACTACTCTGTCTTCGACTTCTCCGACTCGGACTTCGGACTTGACTTCTCTGGCAGCTGCGGACCCTTTTATGGGTCTCAGGAGGCAGGGCTAGAAGCCTCTCAACCAATCAGGAACGTTCGAGGTGTATCTCGGGTCCTACTGGACGGATCGGGAAAATTCCCGAAGTTTCGGGTATAATCTATTTTGGCGCCAAAGTCACCAAATTCGTCGCCAAGTCGCCAAATGGTCGCCCAGTTTGTCGCCAAGCTCTGGTACTCCTGACGCGCCACCTAGACTCCGTCCCATTCAGATGACTGTAAAACTTTCTTTCTGTTGATGGAACAAACTATGCTGGGAAGCCGAATTGCAGGTTTGTAACAATATATATATATATATATATATATATTAAAAAATATATTCATTACTATTAAGAAATTTCCAAAATACAGGATTTCATTTTTAATAATTCATGAAAAGTACATGCAATTTGAAATAATTGAAATTTCTTAATAGTAATGAATATATTTTTTAATTTCTTATTATTAACAGAAAAGTTTAACTATACGGCCAGCTGGGATCACTCATTTTCTAAAAGAATCACAATGTAATTCTTGGGGTTAATTAGCTGAGCGAGAAGGGGGTGCAATATCCTTGTGTATAATAATTATATTAAAGTAGTTAAAACGAATTTTCAGTAATAGATCGACTCAAGCCAAATCACGTAGTTTCCAAAATATT
>JAPMOR010062876.1:31502-45598 GCA_026543865.1 Argiope aurantia | reverse complement strand
TGCTACACTTGTAAATTAAAAGAGTTTTAGTCCATTCGCACATGCACATAAACTTAAACTCTAACTTTTTTTTTCTTTTTTGAAAATCTGGGTCGAATTGAATTTGCCGTTTCAGAAAATTGTATAACGAAATTGTATACTAACATGCAATAACTAAAATTAAATAAGTTAAAATGCTAACATTAAATAAGTTTAAGCATGTTCGAATTGTTGGATGAATCGAAAACCAGTACATCTAAGTTTCAACATGCTCCGCCTGGATATCGGTTCACAAATTTTGTGAATCTTAAAAAACATATATATCAAAGGAATCATTCTTAAATTCAGACTATAATAAAGAAAAAAATTTTAGTTTGGTGAAACATTTCGGATAAAACAAGTAACATTTTCATGGAAAGTTCGAGCGATAGTTCAGAAAATATTATCTTGTTAAGAAACATTGGGAAAGATATCATTTTTCCCCAAGTTAAAGTTCTTGCTCGAGGAAAAATAATCATCTATCTTTATTATTGTACTATGTTTCAGAAAGTGTCAGTTTTCTGCTTAGTAACTCGAATCCTTCCACACATAAATTCAATAAAATCGCGGATTCTTTTTCTGAAACAAATCCTCAAGTCAGAGAAGTTATTACGAAATAAAAAGTTGACTCCCCAGCAGTATCTTAGAAGGTATATTTGATATAGGAATAAAAGAACTAAAGAATTCGCCATAGAAAGCGATAACAAAATCTACTGCAAGAATGAATTCCATAAATAAAAAATTTCATGTATCGTTTGAAGACAGAATCTTTTGACATTTGTTCGAAATTCAAGCCTACAATGCTGAAACAACAGTGACAAGAGTAGAGATTTTCACTTTACTTATTTTGCTGTATTTATTAAATTTTTGCTTTCAATTTTCTTTCGTTAAGTTCTTTTTTCTTTTTTTTTTCATCGCGTTTCTCCCAAAGGAATGAAGAATAAAATAATTTATCTTTCATTAAAAAAATTGTTTAAAACAGCGACTGGCAATTTTTGAATGTTTATCACCACTGCATTCACTTTTATTTTTCTAATAATGTAATATATCGGATAACTCAATTAAAATTTCTATCAATATTGCTTTTTCATTTATGTAGTTATAATTTAAAGCCTATGACATGATCGAAATTTTAAAACAAACGAAAAATGAAAGGCATTTGTTTAGTGAAATTGCTACCAGAAACATGTACAAGATTAAACATAATTTTGTTTATTATGTCTATAATAAATGAATAATTTTAATAACTATAATTTCTTGACTTATAACAATAACATAATTCAGAAGAGGGGCTACAAAAAAGGATAAGAATAAAGAAGAAAATGAATATATTACCAATAGTTTTGAACAAACATGGATACTTTTCGACACAATCGTCGCGATGATTCAGGTACTTGTTATATCAATGGACCAAGTTTTCAATATCCTCTTCAAAGAATAGGCTTTACATTTTCTTTGAAGCTTCTCATTAGAGTGGAAATTCTAGTAGTTTTATTTTAAGAGAAAAAAATGGAACGGAAATTTCTAAACATTCGCAAATTTAACTTGCTGGTCGGTCAACTCAATACTAAGGATTCTAACATTTTCCTTTTAAACCACTTGATCACCTCGTTAAATAAGATCTTCTATGGAGGAAGACTTTCGCTTGTCTTTTTTCATTGAGAACGTGACTTAGAGCCGAATGATTTTCATCCCTTCTTTCAACTGAGGAATCGGTTTGAATGCCAAAGCATTCTAATTAATGAGGAATTGCAACAGACATCAAGACTTTTCTCACATCACTCAGGGCAGGACGAAGACGGATCGGATATCTGGTCTGATAAAAGCTAAATCTTGATTACGATTAAATCGAAAATTAGCTATATTTGTGCATAATTTCTGACAATAATTTTATTTTGATCTTATTATTGTCTTTTCTTATGGGTTCCAATGGAGGTTGAAAGCATACGGCCTTCTTGTAAATTAAATAGAAATAAAAATCGTCTTGATTATCAAAATCTACTAAACATCGCCGCCTAAACCATAGACCAAAGTTGGAAAAAATAATTATTTAAACAAGAAAAAGAACATTGTCAGCTTTATAAAGTATCCGATTAGGCTGTAAAGGAGCCTTTTCCTGAAAAATTCGAATCTTATTTTATGATCTAAAAATAAAGCCCAAATTCTAATAAAGTTTGTATTTTTAATATATATGAAAAAAGAGTTATAGTTACAACAACTTCAATAACACACAAAAGACCATGATGTCACTGGAAATAGTAATATTTTAAATCGGAAGTGAAGGATTAATTTTATTTTTACCAAAAATAATATTTGAAATGTTTATGCTAATTCCTTACCTACTGAAACAAACTTTAATTATTTCAAGTAATTCTATTAAAAGCTTTTAAGAAAAGAGTTTGATTTTAATGCATTTATATCAATTAATGTTCAAGTACATTTTTAAATGCATTTTCTAAAGAATGGGTATTTCATTGTGACTGATTTAAAGAAATCGTGATATTTCACAAATAGTGTCTTTGTGTGGTCAAATCTTTGAATGGGCAATAACCTCCCTCGAAGTCGGTAATAAATAATAATTCCGTAATAAACCAAAGATTTTAAAATAGTTTCATTTATTCAGGTTTAACAGTTGGTTTCCTTTATGACAAAGAGGAAATTTAACAAAAAAATTATTAACGATTTTAAGATTAATGATTTTAATGATTAAAACCATAATCCTTTAATTATTAAAGTCATTAACATTAATTTCAAATGTTCATAAAAAATATATTTATTAAAATATTTCTTATTTTAAGTCTATGACATTTTAGATAGTTTTAGAAGTAAATATAAGCGAAATACAAATGAGATATTTTAAATATCTTTTGTACTTATGTTTTTCTTCTCAACACTGAAAATTTTGCTGAATTTCGTTAATCGAGTCGTTTTTTTAAACTCTAATGGTAATATATTTTGCTTTGTCTTCTAATTCCAACCTTTTGAAGCAATTTCATTAATTTGATCTTTGAAAAATTTTTATATGATATTCATTTTAAAATTTCGCGCTCTGAACCTAATCAGAGGCTTTAAAATTCAAAACTTTATCAAATATTTATTTACAAATTCACAAAATATTTACATTCTTGTGCTGCAACTTCAGATTATATATATAGCACCAAAAGTTTTAGACCTTTTTAAAATTCAAAAATATTTGCCGTCTAGATTATGTCAACTTCTGTTAAGGGGAGTTTTGTTTTCTTTTTTATACTTTTTATGTACATATTGCAGCAAAATCATTTACCGTGAAGAAATTCAAAATTAAACTTCATTCTTTTCATTTCTCAGTGTATCCATTTAGTACAAGTTTTTAATCTAAAATTTACTGAATTGTAAGGTTTTTAATTCACTTAATAATTTTTTGGGGTTTTATTGAAAATGCTTTTTTACTTTTAAATTTTTTAAATAAAAGAAATAACGCTCGACAGCATACAAACACATTTTCTCAATGGAATCAAGGGATAGTATAATAATGGTAATACTTAAATATTTCCGGGAAAAAAAGGGTAACACAGAAAAAAAGGGTAAGATGAATTTAAAATAAGAAAATGAACTATTATTGAATGTACTGAAATTGTAAATAACGACAAAATATAATTTGCATACACACAAAAAATTAATAACATATTTTTTAAAATTTAAAATAAAAAGAAATTTTTCTGCATATTATAAGCTAGATGGCTAAAGTAAGTGCTGTCTATAATTTAAGAAGTGGAGTAGTTGAAGTAACGCATTTTACAATTGTCATTGATTTATTTTGAAATTAAAAGTACTTAAATTAAGATCGCTTTGCATGATATAAAAATCAGTGTTGTGCGAGAGAGTATAGAGTGCAGATCAAAGTGTGCAGTGAAATTTCGAAACATATAATAACTAATAAGTGTTATAATAAGCATATAATGACTAAAAAGTGTTATAGAAATCATCCAACATGTCTAAGGTGAAAAATTTATAATATTATATAAAATGGACAAAGAGGTTTTATATCATTTGAAACACAAAAGAGCCGAAGAATACACAAAGACAACTCTTGCAGAAATCAGCAGCACATGTAAATAGAAATTCGTTATTAAACAGTAGCAATAATATAATAGTATTTAAAATTCAACGAGGACTCCCTCTCAGAAATCAACACATAAATTGACTACAATCACTCACTTTAGCGCTCTCGTATTTATATAGTATTTGTACAGAATGTTCTAAGAGAATCATTGGACCTTAAGTCCTAATAAATGTGTCGCCACAATTCTTGTATTTTCCAGAACCTTCATTTTGTTGTTAAATACATCGCCATAATAGGGGCGCATTGATCTAGCATTCCTTTCTCCCTTTTTCAGCCAGCATTTTTCCTATTTTTCCCTAAAATTTCCTCAAGTTTTTCCTATTTTACAGTAAAATTTTCCCTATTTCTTTCTAAAATTTCCTCTATGTTTCTTATGAATATATGTAAATCCCCCTTTCCGGCGATCAGATTGACATTGCAGGAAATCAATATTACAGATTCGTAATAATATCATAAAACTTCTGCGTAGGGATTTAACGATGCCTAAAAATAAAATTGGCGGTTGAATTCAAACGAGAATAGAGAAATTAAAGCGTTGGCGAGCAGATATAATCGATGATCGACGATATCAACGGCCAAAGCATCACGGGGGGGGGTGACTCTGATTGAACATGCCCTTCTCAAGAAATGCGTACTTAAACTATCATTTTGCAAGCCACTGAAGCAGAAAACCAATGAGAATATTGTCTTGAAACAAAACGGATCCAATCGGATCGTTGCGGATGATTGAATTGGAGGGGTTTTATCTCAATGTAAGTTTCAAGTCTATATTCTTCTTTCAAACTCTTAGCGTCTTCATTTACAGTAGATCACCGTAAAATCATAGAAAAGCATCTTAGAAAGATTCAATCAAAATATAAAAAATACAATGGAAATTTTATTTGTTGTAGAAAATTGGCGGAAGTATTCTAAATTCGCTCGCGATTTTGTATTGGTGGGAATAACTGTTTAAACTGTACTAGAAATTTAGTTAGATTAATCAAAATTCTTAAAAATAACTGAATCTTTGTCATAATTCTGTTTATACGCGAAGGCATCAAATTCTTTTGGATTTTAATCTCCACAAACGATGCTTCTGGTTGATATATTACACATTTAATGGGCGCAAATAGTTGAATTTTCTTTGTGTAAAAGATCTTAATACATAAATAAAAACATATGATAGAAAAAAATTAGATTTTAATTTCCACCTTCATTTGATGAGAAGAATATCTTTTTTTTAAAAATAAATCTCCATAAAATTATTGCTATCAGAAAATAAATTCTTTAATCCTCCGCAAAAGCAACTAGATAAGGTCTCAATTCGAATATTTTTATTAATGCTTAAGGCCAAACACAGATTGTAGATGTGATAGGATGAAATAGTTTGCATTTTTCTGCAATATAAAATCAATCGCAAGTTTATCAGTTGAGAGCAAGCCTTTCAATTTGTTTTCTATTTTGAAACAAATTACAAACTGAAAGTAAAATGCACTAAAATATCAGTTCATTATTTCTAAGCTAATCGTTGCTACTGTTGAGTTCCAATTTTTTTTTTTTTTTAGAAAATTGGACTGGGGTCTGTCAGATCATTGCCTGTCTGACAGACCCAATGGGACAGACACACATGGGGAAGGATCACCTCCTGACAATAGCGATCTCCAGTTACAGAACCTCTGTCGAAAACGTGGAGCTCAGTTCGCCCGTTCATCATAATGCCTCCCCAGACGACAACTCCAGGACCACCGAAACGACGTCTGTTCCGAGGTGCCATTGGATCAGACTTCGTTTTTATGGATGAAAATGCACGGCCACACAGGACTCATGCTGTTGAGGAGTTCCTGGAAAGTGAAGATATCACTCGAATGGATTGGTCGGCGTGCTCCCCTGATTTAAATCCGGTAGAACATGTGTGGGATCCTTTGGGGAGACGCCTTGCGGAACGATTACATCCTCCTGGGAACACCCGACAACTTAAACAGATGCTGATTGAGGAATGGGCACTCTTACCTCAAGAACTGTTGGACAATCTGGTGCTGAGTATGGGGAGACGGTGCGAAGCAACCATTGCAGTAAGGGTAGGGCATATCCCATACTAAGGAACATCTGCTTGCTGTTCTTCCTCTTGGACAGACAATCATGTGTAACGATGCAATGAGTTCAATAAAGCCTTTTTTTGTTTGATTCCATACTGTATGCATTGTATTCATTTCTGCGCAACTATGCTTTCGTCCTTCTTTCAGAACCAAATGCTGTATCTCATTTCTGAATTTCATGTCTCTCAGATGATTTCTCGTGAAGTTATGGTAAAAAACATACCTGTTGCTTAAGTTTTGCACACCAGTGTATATTAAAATCCCCAACTGGGCAGATAGCGTGTTTAGTCCAACAATCGTCGTTTTCCATTATACAAGCTGTATAACCGAAGACGACACTTTATTCGCAGTTTTTCCAGAAAATACGAAATACAGCCAAAATGTAAAGAAGCGCACCATTTGTAAAAATCATAAACACAAACAGCAATTCATCATACCTCACCAACTCGATCTTAGAGAGAAGGAATCACTCTCTTCAGAATCCGTCTCTTTCATATGGGTATACTGACAGAGCATGGCGTCAAATGAAATTCTCCAGAAATATCCTCAGATCTTGGCTCCTAATAGAATTAGGAACATAATGCTTTCGTTTTCCAAAACTTTCAAAATTATCACAGAAATCATCAAATTTATTACAAAATTGCTAATAGACGTCAAGGTTGTGGGCTGCGGAATTCGCATATATTAACATGTTATTTGTTAATCGCGATTATCGCATGAAGCAAGTTCTCCCCAACGAAATTTCAATTTTCAGCTTGGCAATAAACGTATTAACTCTCCATGTTTATCCCGTTGTTTATCGTGTGAATCGCCTGTGATTCACACTTTCTATCTAATTAAATATTCTTTTCTCTACTACAATTAAGAGATAGTAAAGATGGTTGGTTGTGTGGGTTTAATGGTGCAAAAGCCATACCTGCCATACTGCGTCAAACGTATGGTAGATGAGATAGTAAACAATTAAGCATCTTATTACATAGTAGTCCGAATCAAATATTAAGAATATCGATAAATCGTAATTTCTAAAGATAAAACAAACATTGCAGTGAAATGGTAATTTATAAAAATATAAATTTGTGAAAATACATTATATTTTAAAATCTGTTTTAAATGATTACTAGACTGATTTTGGTTGTTTCTTATTCCAAATTCTTCTTTTCTTTAAGAATCCCTACTCGAATCTATCACGTCATTTTGTATGTCTCGTAATCACTTTTATTGAGCATTCCGAAGAATTAAAATGGTGGTTTGGACAAGAAACCACAACTAATAAAAGGAGTACCATGAGTATTTAACTATAATCAACATTTTATATTTCGCATCATGATTAATAATTACTTACGTTTGTTGTGCTTCAAAAGAGAAAGTTCACAAAGATTTTTCTCTCATTAAAGTTTCAGTACAGCTCTATTCTTTTAATGGTAATTCATTCTTCGGCAGACAACTTAACAAAAGTGCAACTAAACTCACAAAATGAATCAAGTAATCTGTCATCTTTTGCAAAATGAAATGAGCAAAAATAATATAAAGCTATCAAATCGTATCAAGCTAAACACACAACATTAAATGAAATAATAACCGAAGAAAATGCATATAAACCTATTTTTATGCCTTAATAAATTTTCTAATTCATTTTACTTTTGTAAAAAAAAATATGTGTTCGTTATTCAAAAGAGAAACAAAGCCTAGAAAGAATTATTCGATTTTTTCCTTTTATATTAGAGTTAAAATGTAGCAAAATTTCCCAAAAATAATTATGACAAAAAAGACAACTAAACGGAATGAGATACATTTTTGAAACAGTTCTTCCTTAAGGTTTCCTCCCTTACCATTTACAAAGTTAAAAACTTTTAAAAACTTCTATTTCTAATCGTAGAATTCATTTAAAAAAAAATCTTGAAGTTGATGTTCAAATTTCATCAAAAGTGTAAAATGAAAAAGAAAGAAAAAAAATTCTACAATCCCATCATTGTTTGAAACAAGAGCCCGGAATAAAATTTCAAATTTAATCTCACATCATTTACATACCTCGGTCGAAAAGAAAGAATTCAGGAATGAGAGCCTTCTGCACCCCCACCCCAACCTCTACGATCTTTTTAAGGGAAAACGATGCTTTTGAAATAAAATTACTTACCTTCTTATTTTTAGGTCCTTTCGATTGGAAAAAACTTGCATTGTCTGAATTGAACTGAACTGGAGATAAATGTCGTATTTTCCAAAGATTTCGAATATCTTGAAACATTTTTTATAGAATATATCTTATATATTAGGTTATTTAATACATATTACTGCTCCAACCATTACATTAGCTTAGATCACAAAAGAATCCTATTTTTTTTACTGGCGAAATCGTTACAGAAAACTTCATTATCTTAATGAATCTTCAATTATTTTATCATGTATATAATAACAAAAATATCATGAACAAAATGAAGCAAAATAATCCTGTCAACATAATAACAAAAACTTTTGTGTGGTATTATAATTGAAATTCCAAGAAAATAACGCTGTGTTAACCCTTAACTGGGGAGGTGAAATTTTAGGACTTAACTGGGGAGGTTACATTCCAATTAAATTTTCTAATGAATGTATTAGTATGAAAAACTGCTAATATATTTTGTAGATATTTTTCTTGATATATAGATATGTTTTAGAAATTTTTCAAAATATATTATCATTGAAAAAAGTAAATGCGTTGAAACATACATTGTCTTCTCAAATTACATGTTGCAATAAATAATATTCTTGAAAAAGCATATTACTCTTTACTTTTTAAATCATATTTATTTTTACAGTATATGAGGTATATAGAAGACAATATAATGTAAAATTCAACAGTTATAGGAAAAATAAAAAAAATGACAATAGGTAAAATTAGCCCTTTTTTTATCGGCTTGTGTGACTTTCATAGCACGGTTTTCTAGGGTATTTTAAACATATAGGTTAAGAACTAGTATAAAAATCAACCTATAAATTATGTATATATATTTCTCTTGGTATATTAATATTTTATTAATTTTTCAAAATACATTATCACTAGAAAAATTAATTATGTTTGAACATACATATCAAAATCAGTTGAATGAGAACTTTCATCGCAGAACTCTTCTGTACAATTATCCTTATCACTAAAATCACTTTCTGCTTCATTTAAAAGTGTCTGGAGCACTGCTTTATAATAGGATCAGTAAATTGGATGATATTTCGGGGCCCAAGTTTTAGCGCCATCTGCTAAGCCTTGTTTATCACTGGGACACTAACAGGGAGATGCGGTCTTAGAGACCGTGTTTGAAAAAATAACTGAATTATTTTTAAAAGCATCTTCTGAAATCGGTTGAAAACGTGCACGTGTATTGCAGGTCACAAAACAGGAAGCTACAGGGTCAATCCAGCTCAATTGAGCTAAAAATAGAAGAGAAAATCCATCGCAAGCAGTCTCACAGAACACACGTCACCAGTTAAAGGTTAACTCACTAACACATTGGTTTTTAGAACTCCGCTGTATATTGAATTCGAAGAAAAAATTGAAAGTGTTCGAATCGTATGTGGTTTTATATTGCTTCAGATACATGCTGCTCTCCGAATGCAAAATTCAGTTTCATCGTCAATGTTTGCAATATATATTAAAGTATTCTTTGTCAGATTTCATCGGCATAACTGCAAGATCTTCATCAATCTGCTTACTTCATTACAAATTCAGCATATAAAATCATTAAATATCAAAATATTATTAAAATTTCGTGTAAACCTGCGAGTTGCTTATAGTCGAAATCCCACTAAAATTACATTTAAACTGTCAGGCAGACATTCGTTTAAAGATGAAGATGTGTACTGAATGCAGAACAACTAAATATTTAACCTTTTGCCCTCGGAAAAGTAATTCGGTGCGTAATTATTCATCTAACACAGACAGTTATTGATTGCTCCGAATTTATTTTTAATTGTTAAAAAAATCCGGGAAAATAATTCGGTAGAAAAAATTTTGTATTATGACTTAAAATCAGATTTATATTTGTAAGAAATTTTTGTCTGGATTGGTTGGTAAGTAGTCTAAAGATCATCGCTACTTGTGTGCATGTACTTCTTGCTTTCAAGTTAAAGACCTAGTAACAGTAGCCAGGTGGTAAGATCTTGGCTTCAGTATCAGGGGTTTCCAGTTCGGTACACGATTCCATCAAAGACCCGTCATATAATTGGTTTTGGTTCACGTCAAATTCAATAGAGTCAATTTTCTTCCAGTTGGTGTGATGCAAATGCTTGAAAAAACTGGAAGTCAGGGCAGTCATATTCCTCATCTCCTGATTGTATTTCGAAATTACGATGCATGTCTTGAAATTGCCCACATGTTGCTTCCAAATGGGGTCTGAATATAACCAAACAAAGAAAACTGACTGTTTTATCACACGTTCCTATAAATTCAACGTTGTTTCATTTAACTGTTTTTATTGGTTAAAGTTATTCGATGATTAATTATTCACGTTATTCAAGGACTTGTTTATTGCACTGAAAAATATGCATTGTTTTAAGCTCAATTTCGACCAAAAATTATGTTTCTTCTTGCCACTCTATAGGTATTTTTAACAATCTGAACTAAAAAAAATAATGTCAAAATGATGCATCGTTTTGAATGGTACCTGAGATGAGGCATCCGAAGTCAAAGGATTAATGGCACATCTGCATGTTCCATTTGTGATCTAATAGTTTGTGAATAAGATAATCGTAACATGTGCCCCAGGTCAAAGTTAAGCTTTCGATCAGATTAATAGTTCTAGTTTTTTTTTTTCCTTTTTTTTTCTAATTTTTCTCTTTTTATCGACGAAATGTGAGATTTTCATCAATTGTCTTACTTTTTACGAATTCACTAAAGAAATCATCAAATACAAAGTGAATCTATTTTTAGGAAGACTCTTTACGAGATGGGTCATCGAAATGTCTTTGAAATTCCATAATATGTTTAGGTAAGAAGTCATTTTAAGACTATATTACAGATTGTTTAGTTTAGTTTAATTATATTAACGTTTCGTTTTAAAGCAACACTAGGGTTATATTGGGACGGACATCGCAATTTTGAAACTTGGTCAGATGACGAGGACGACATCTGAACTGGCACCCGCCTCCACGTACCACATCATTGGGAGGACGTTTGACCCGGATGGATTTAACGTGCACCAGGCCCGCTTACATGGTGATTCTTTAATGGAATCGGGTCATGAACCCGATACCCTCCGGTTACGAAGCTGACCAGACCACCACGGCCCATATTATCCACTGACTTGGAAAGAAACATCTTTGAGTATTATTATTATTAAATAACATCTTTGAGGACATCATGCAAGAATTTATGATTAGTGCCTTATTTATTCAGAAAATTGATTTTTAAACTCCAATTTTATATTTCAGCTCACATTTTCACTACATTATTAATTATTTTTCTCGTTTTCCCGTTTATATTTTTATAACTCCAAGGTTCTTATTGCTTTACTTACTTTATTTCGAATACATCATAAAAAATTCTCCGATTATCAGAATATAATCACTCCAAAAGAATTCTTTTTCGAAATTCCACTGATATTGCGAAATACTTTCACATAAACATTAGTTTTAACTCTACTACAGCGAATTTTTTTATAAGTATTTAGATGAAACGTTGCAAATAACTTCAAAATTTTTAAGACAAAGTGAATTGTTATTATGTATTACCATAGTATAATTCAAATCAATAAATTTAAAAAATAAAAGCATCAACCCGTGAAAGTATACAGCGGAATATACTCTGACTTACAACATGTGGAAATCGCGATATAAGTATGTAAAGGATTCATATTACGATGCAATCAGATCAGATGACGAGGACGACACTTGAGCTGGCATCCCCCTCTCCACACCACACCACACCAGCGGGAGGATGTTTGGTCAAGACGGATTTAACGTGCAACAGACCCCCTTTACACGAAGGTTCTTCGGAGGAATCGGGTCTCGAACCTGAAACCCTCCGGTTCCGAAGCCGAGACCTTACCCCCAGGCCGCCGCGACCTCTTGTGGTTTGTGATTAAGACACATACGCTGTGAACTCCAGTTTTGGATGTATATTACCTTGGAGTATATCAGATGTCACATTCCTCATCTAAACAACGCAACATTCTCAGGTAGCATTCTTTTTTACAGTCTAGCATGCTATATTCATATAGCATAATACCACAACAATCAAAAGAAAGAGTAAACATTACTTTGATTTCTGAGCAGCTTTGGCGCAATCTTTTCAACCTCACTTCAATATTTAAGCATCATCCATTTGTTTATTGAACAGTTTCTAAATCAAAAGCACAAATCTAAACTTTATCGCTTTCAACAATGAGCAGCCTTTAACAATCTTCAATAGCCTTCAAAAATCATTTTTCGGACACTTAAATGCATTGTTGTTTTTGGAACAATGTTTTGGAACAATTTGAGAAGAGAATCGCCGGAAAAACTAAAGATTTTGATTTTCTTAAAATTAATTTGGAAAAAATTACAAAATATTCAGATAATTTCTAGGCTCTCTCATCCTTGAAAAATGTATTAAATGAGTCTCCGAACATTATGCAAACTGATAGCGTTCAAAGTGAATACTTTGTAAAAAGTAAACCAGAAAATTTTTTATCGTATGTATTCTAGGTCATTCAAATGACTTCTGGAACGAACGATCGGATCGGATAGCAAATGAAATAACAGAAAATTCTGTCTCTAAAATAGATCTCTCTCGATATTATTATTTCAAATCTTAAGAATAATTTCCAAAATAGCAAATGCACCAACTTTTAGACGACATGCCAGGCATCGATACTATTAAACGCAGGATGAAATAAAGTAAAAATGTTATTGCCGTTAGATTTATTCTAAAATGATTACTACAACAACGGGTGTGTCTCCTCGAAGTTTTCTAGTATACATTATAATAAATGTATTTGTGTATTGTTAATCACATGTCTTTGGCAAACAATGGTTATATAAGAACCTAATTGAGAGCGATTAATCGCTGGGATATGGTCAATACATATGCTCCAAAAATCCGAACCTATAATCTGGCCGCACTTTTCTCAACTGATTAAAACCAAAATTTGACACAGAGCCCAAATCTGATCCAATAAAAGTCACAAAGTCTCAAACCAAATTTCTTGCATTTACATCATTACATTTTTAAGTTATCGCGCTCATATGACCTGCGCTTTTCTGAAAGCGCAGATCGATCAATTCCTCGACGCACTGAGTTCCACATTTGACAGATATCTACAATTTAGATACTAAATCCATGTACCACATTCCATTCATCTAACTCACTTCGATTTGTATTCATCATTTATATCTGGATAGCCTGACAGAGAGACTTCTTCAGAATGGATTTTGTTCGAAGTAAGAATGTAAGAATTTGTAGAAGAAGAAATGTAAGAATTTGAAGAAGAGTCCAAATACCAAATTTAATCTGTCTAGCTCAAACCGTTTCTAAGATATCGTGTTCACAAACAGCGGATGGGTGGAAAGACTGACATAATTGCAAAAAGTGTGCTTTTCTGAAGCAAAGAAAAATGAAAATTTTCTAAAATCTCGAATTCAAATTCTTTGACATTTACAGTATTTTGTCTTCGTATATTTCATATATGAGAAAGTAAAATTGTGTATTTAGATTATAAAATTTTATAAAATAATTTTTTTGGGAAATAATCTTAAAAACAATAAAGAATTAAAATTACCAATAATAGTATTGAAATAGAACTGCTCATGAATTTCATTGGTATTCTGTGAAAAAATACTAATGTGGAAAATTATGTAGAAAAAATACTAATTAGGAAACCTGATTGACTGCAAACAAAGATAATGATAACTTTTGTTTTAAAAATATAATATAATGAATTGAAAACAAAGGG
>JAPMOR010062876.1:5146-31492 GCA_026543865.1 Argiope aurantia | reverse complement strand
GCTAATGGTTTCATCACTTTCAGAGACATGTGTACCTCCTACACGATACTATTAAACTTGAACCAACCAATAATAGTTCGAGGCGAACATTCCAACGCATAACTTTCGACATTGGCATGGGTAAATCGAAGTTCCATCGCACAATGCTACAAGCTATCAAGTGTCTAAGATTGCAAAGGTGTTTGTAGCATCACGTTGACTTAATATGCTGGAACAGGGATTAATGCAAGTGCATCGAATTAGGTGGCTGAAATTCAAATGAAGATTTTAATTTGTTGGATTAGGAATGATTTCCACTATTTTCTGATATTGCCAAGATTACCGATTTTATTTTAGTTAAATAAATTTTGTCGCTTTATGGGTTATAATTTTGATTTTTTCATTAATTATTCGTTTTGAGAGAAAATTTCAAGTTTGTATGCAAATGCAATTCTTTAGTAATTTCTCTTCAAATGAATTGCATATCACTTGCAAGGTTTCAATTGCAAATTTCCTTAAAATTAAACTCATTCCTTATACAAAATCATCGGGAAATTTATTTCCTCAGTTGTGCTGCTTGTAGCTACTTTGGCAAGTAATCGGGTGCCATACAAACCGTTATAATCTCTAATCATAATAATCATTAACCCAAAAAGAAGATTAGTTCTCTTTCACACAATTTTGTTTCATTAGACTTTCGTGTCTGCAAAATTGATATTTTGTACTCACGTTTTAACTCGCTTCTAGATTTGCTATAGATATAAAATTGTATGTAATTTCGGTGACAATATCTGATTTTAAAATTGCTAGAGTATGAAGTTTAGTTTAGTTTAGTTTAGTTTAGTTATATTAACGTCCCGTTTGAAGCAACACTAGGGCTATTTTGGGACGGACCTCGTCATTTTGAACCACGGTCAGATGACGAGGACGACACCTGAGCTGGCACCCCCCTCTCCACACCACACCACACCAGTGGGAGGACGTTTGGTCAGGACGGATTTAACGTGCAACAGACCCCCTTACACGACGGTTCTTCGGTGGAATCGGGTCTCGAACCTGAAGCCCACCGGTTCCGAAACCGAGACCTTACCACCAGGCCACCGCGGCCTGCTAGAGTATGAAAGAGCATCATCTTATAAATGATTTGACAAAACTGATTTTAAGATTTAAGAAAAAAAATAACAAAAAGAAAAATGCTTTCAAAGCTTAGCAAAAGCTAGTAAAACACTTTTATTGATAATTTAGAATTTTAGAACAAAATCATGAAAACAAGATGAAACAATTATTATACGTAAGTGAGTGCACACAATAAATATGGGTAACAAAAGAAAATTCCTCAATATTCCTGAAAAACTAAACAAATATATTGTCGCGTAGATAAACTGCGTGTGTTTAAAAAAGTCAAACATAACATTCACTAATCTCAACTCGAGACTTTATTCAAGGAACTAAAATTTACATCCGTTTTTATCCACAAGGCGAAATAACACGAAACCTCTAGATTTAGAAATTATAAGAACATTCTAGAACAAACGAGAAATAACAGAAAGTAAATCAATAACAAAACAATTTTAGGCAACTTGCCAGCAGTCGGATATGAACTTGCGAAATGTCGCTTTCAATTCATAGCATTCTACCATCGAGTCATTCAATCCGCTCCGAGTTAGAATAAATTTCGTTACGATATTATAAATGTGATAAAAATTTTAATTAAGAAAATAAGATTTGTATCATATAAATGTTTATCGGTCAGCACGACAGCTTTTTAGATTTGTTTTTGATATCAAGAGTTTGGATGGAAAAAATTCTTTCTGTTTTGTTATGCACTAGTAAAAGGGTATTCTTTTTTAAAAAGCATTTTTTCTATTTTATAATTGCTTGTAATCTTTTCCCCTGGAGCATCTGGGTGAATTTTGACATTCGTATAAATTCTTGAATGTAAAATATATTACCTAATAAAAAATTAAATTTAGAATCTTTGCTTATATTTATTTCAAAGATTTAAAAAATCTGCTGTTTGATATTTATTTTTTTAGTGGTTGTTTAGGACTTATAATAAATAGTAACAATATACTCAATGAATGACGGTCTGGTAAATAACAAAATGTATAATGAAAAATGATTTAACATTTCATTCTTTGTATGGTTCAAATAAACATTTGTGACGTATTTAAATAAAAAGAATATGCATAACTAATTTGAATAGTTAATCTAAATTTTTCGTATTTTTCGAAACTAATCAAGCACTCATTATTTTTATATCTTTAGTGTGTCTTTCCTTAAATCAATTTAAATTTTGCTGAAATTATATAATTAGATTCGATTATAAAATATGTATCTAGTCAAATCGATTAAAAGAAAATGCATTTTAAAAGTTTTGGAAAATATCTAAATTAAATTAATAAAATTTTCAAAGGGCCAGTTCAAGCTAAAATAATTTACAGCAAATGTCAAACAATTAAGATGATTAGCCATTAAGAAATAATTTTTTAAATAAATTTCCTCAAGCATTTAAAGTAGTCTGAAAAAGCTTATAAAGTGAGAAAAAAAATTATCTTAATTTTAAAGAGAGAAATAAAATATTATTTAAAGTAATTACACGTTTTGCATACATTTTAGCACAATTTAGGAATTGTTTATAGAGCAAAATAATTATTTGCTACATGCAGATTATAGCTTAGTGCAATTTTTTTTTCAAATTAAAACAAATAAAAAAATTTCAGCACAATTCCTTTGTAGTGAATGCCTATCATAAATCATATATATCTATCATAAAACATATTGTTACGAAATTTTACCAGGGTTCGTTTGAATAGGGGAAGTTATATGGTGTGGAGAACGCTCAATCAGCAGGCGGCAGTAGAAAAAGAAACAGCGACGTTTATTTACACGAAGATACACAGGACAGCACAAAAGCGACAGCTATATACAGCACAGAGATGACTATCTTCTGCCGTGACGTGTAGCATACAACAGCATACAACCAGACTCTACTATAGACAGTAGCGCATAGCTCATTTCAGCACTAGCTTGACTCTGTCGCTGCTCTGCTCATCCCTGGGAGACCACTTCTTCACAGTCGCTTCCGGCTACTCCTCTCTGTCGATTCCGACCACTCCGCTCCGTCGTTTCCGACTACTCTTCTTCGACCCTCTGACTTCGACTTCTTCCTCGACTACTGACTGACTTCCTGTTCTGGCAGCCGCAGACCCTTTTATAGGTCTCAGGAGGCGGGGCTTGAAGCCTCTCAACCAATCAGGAACGTTCGAGGCGTATCTCGGTTCCTACTCCACGGATCGGGAAAATTCTCGATGTTTCGGGTATAATCCATTTTGCCGCCAAAGTAGCCAAATTCGTCGCCAAGCTCTGGGACCCCCAACGCGCCACTCGGACTCCGTCTAATACCGATGACTTTAAAACAGTCTTTCCATTGAAGGAACAAACTATGCTGGTTAGCTGAATTTCAGGTTTGTAACAATATATATCTATCATAAATCATATATATCTATCATAAATCATATATACCTATCATAAATCATATATACCTATCATAAATTTTATATATCTATCATAAATTATATATATCTATCATAAATCATATAAGATATTTGTAAACTACAGGCTCCATAGAGGATGTGTGTGACGTAATTGACGCGCCGCTCATCATCCAGATATGCTTCTTAAAAACCTATTCTCTCCTTTTCTCTTCAGAACCCGCAAGCACTAGCCTCGGCGACGCTCGTAGTAAAAATCAAATGTTTAATTTCTTCAGCTAAAATGTGAATACAATGATTTTTCTAAAACATTGCAATAAATGGAATCACGACAAATACATGCAACCCTAATTACGACATCTTCTTTAACATCTTTGGATATAAAAATGACATTGTAAAAGAGTGAAGAAAAACACAAATCCAGTTCGACTTAAATACTTTATACTTTTAAATAATCTTTCTCCAATTTTTGTTTATTTGCTTACATCTAACACTAAAAATAGTAAAGAAGCTAGTTATTTGGAGTCTACGATTTACAAATAAATCTACTGGCTTATTAATAATTAAGAAATGGTAAGTTAATCTGTAAGCAATTAATTCTTTCATGTGGTAAACATCATAAATCTATTGTCTTGGAATTTAACTTAAAATTAACTGACATATAATAATTTTCAGAACTCAAAAATTCAAATATAATATTGTTACGAAATTTTCACCGGGGTTCGTTTGGATAGTGGAAGTGATATGGTGTGGATAACGCTCAATCAGCAGGCAGTAGTAGAATAAAAACAACGACGTTTATTTACACGAAGACACACAGGACAGCACAAAGCGACAACTATATACAGCACAGAAGACGATTATCTTCACCCGAGACGTGTAGCATACAACAGCATACACAGCAGCATACAACCAGAACCTACTGCAGACAGTAGCGCACAGCTCAGTTCAGCACGAGCTTGACTCAGTCGCTTCCGACTCCTCCGTCTTCTACTTCTCCGACTCTGAACTCCTACTGGCTTCTACCTTCGAACTCGGACTACTGGCTTCGTCGTCTCCTTGGCAGCGGCGGTCGCTTCCTTTTATAGGTCTCAGGAGGCGGGGCTAGAAGCCTCTCAACCAATCAGGAACGTTTGAGGCGTATCTCGGTTCCTACTGGACGGATCGGGAAAATTCTCGAAGTTTCGGGTATTATCCATTTTGGCGCCAAAGTCGCCAAATTTGTCGCCAAGTCGTCAAATGGTCGCCAAGTTTGTCGCCAAGCTCTGGGACCTCCGACACGCTAGTCCCATTCAGATGACCGTAAAACTTTCTTTCTATTGATGGAACAAACTATGCTGGGAAGCCGAATTGCAGGTTTGTAACAATATGTAAATCATCCTAACATATTGATATTTATAGACATTACATTATCCGTAATGAGTATTTCAAAAATCGCTGAAAACAATCTGTGAGGTGAATCACTGGATCTAAGAGCTATAAAATTTCACATACATTTCTTCGAAATATTTTGACGAATATATACGTTGAAAACCACATAGCAAGTTTTAGGAATTATGTCTGCTTCTTTATCTCTGAACACCATAACTCAGAAACGATTTCAGCTAGACGGATGAAATTTGGTGTATGATATCTACTCAAAATCTATATATGTCTGTCAAATTTTAAACGTCTTCATTCAGAGGAATTCCGTATTTTCAGCTACCTCGATATAAATTAACTTGATAGCTACAAACCAAATAAACGTTGGTGCACAAATATGACATATTAAGTGTAGGCATGTGTCAAATTCCTTAATGGGTTGATCATCTGTCTGTATGTACTTTCACAAGCACGCAAACCCGATCATTTAAAAACTCAATGATATAAATATATATGAAATTTGGCATATGAGTTTCTAATTACAACTGTAATTATGTGTAAAATTTCTGTATTAATTGAGATAAAAGGATGTTCAAAATACACATTCTGTTTTAATACTTTTATACTGCATACCAGTGATTAATTGCCAAAGATCAGACACTAATAGGCTCTTTCATGTTAACCAATGGTATGCGAGTAATAATGTGCAAGTCTATTAATTAGAGAGTATGCGAGAAAGTTTCAGAAAGACCACTCCTGCTGGTTTAGTGTAATGATTTTTTAAAAGTGTTATTATCTGAGTAAATCGCAGAATGTAAAAATCCTTGCCCATAAAATGCAAATATGATGGTATCAAGTTTAAAACCAGACATATCAAGTTTAAAATATTGTCATGTTATGATTATAGATTCATATCTGCTTTAATTTGTTTGGTAAGAAAACCAGTTTTTTTCCTAATCAAATGCAAAATGAGAATCCTTCACAATCAAGTATAAACGAAAATAAGAGATTTTATTTTTCACATTTTTCTTAATTGCATAGTGCTCATTTCAAAGAATAGGTAGTTTTTGCTTCTAACTAATAAAGGAAAAGTATCATTAAAAATCTAACACAAAATGTTGACTTCAAAGTTATGGAAATTCGGAAGAAAAAAGAAATGTTTATTATCAAAAAGAACTTTTTTTTAATGAAATCTTCCTCGAACTGGAAGTCATCAAAAAAGTTAAATTATTGAAGTGCAATGTCAAAACTAGTTATTAAATTTCATCAAAGTTTTATAAAAATTGTAAATAAAATACCTTTATTAACGAATCTTGTTTAAAATTAAAATGAAAAGAACAGATTTCATCTTCAAATAGAAATAAAATAACGAACGAAGCTAAAGAAACCCCTCCTCCCACATACGCCATCGCTTTTTTTAATCTTATAATTTACATAAAAACAATCACACTTGTAATTTTTTTTTCTCACGAAGGTTGATGAGATTTTGCTGAATTAAATTTAAAAAAAAAAAGAAAATTATTACACAGATATTTCTTTTACTTTTTGATTATTAGAAAGTGAAATAAGGATTCCAATTTTATTATTTTTCCTTCAGCGTATGTGAAAAAATATTCTTTTCGCTGATTTCCGGACCTTTGATTATTTTGATTACGCTATCTGTATCATTGAATCATCTCACATAGTAATGATATTACATTTTTTTCAAGCCTGAAGACAGTTCAAGTTCTCGTAAAAAAAATGAATCCTTATAATTTTTTATTTCTTTGTTTCATTCGGTATTGATTTTCTGTACGAAAATTTCGAAAAAATGTCATTTTTTTTTGTCTTTATTAGTTACTTTTCAGTGGACCAGATTGTTTCCAAGGAATGTTTCCCAGATAAATCTTTTAAGTATCTTCATATCCATGATTCCGCCAAATTGATAACTTTAAACACAATCTTGTTTTAATTGTCTTCCTTAAGTACTGTTCATTGTGTAAATGAATCTTTTTAATAGATACCAAATCGATAACTTCATGCTGCTATAAATGTAAATGTGCAGTTTATCTATTTTACTAATTTTGTGGTATTGTAACTTCATTTTTTTATACCTTTCGTAAACTGCTGAGATTGCAATCAAAATCCTTCTTCTTTGTCTTTCAACAATGGTAAAAAAAACCTCGCGATCAAATAGCTGATGAAACAATGAAGACGGTTTGAATTGCCAGGCAAAAGCAACAAAAATGATATCACAGCGAGGAAATTCATCATTACTTTAAACTCTAAATGTGCTGTAGTAGTTCTTGCATAACAATCATTAAATGGCATTCCGCCAATATTTTGCAATTACTTTTTCAATTCTTTTTTTTTATTTTTGCTTTTGCTTGCATAACAACGCACGGTTTTTACTTTCTCGTATAAGTAATATAAAAAAAATATGAGAATCGTTCTAAAAATTGGAACACGACATTTTGACGAATCTCCATGTTTTAGACCTCCCTGAGTTCGAAAAACTCATTTTTAGAAAAGGTCCGTCTATCTGTCTGTTTGTAATCTCTTTGAGCTAGATGGTTGAAATTCGGTATACGGTTTTTACACCAAATTTGCAGCATTCTATAAAATGTTGGGTAAAATCTGATAAATCCGTCTGGCCGCCTTTTCGAACGTAAGTTAACCCGATAATTACAAAACGAAAAGATCTTAAAAAGATAATTACAAAACGAAAGATAGATAAAATTTGGCACCTAGATTTAACATCTATGTAGTGACGAACGCCTGATGACGAGCGCCATCTGCTGGCCAACAGGTGTTGATGCTTGTTAGACGGAGTGCAGACGAGAGGAGATGGGTCTGAACGAAAGTCAAGACGCGTGAGACGAGACGGGTCTCTGAACGAAAGACGAAATGGCACATGTGAATTAATCCTGCGACGTATTCGACGAAATCTATTTAATGTTCATTTCTTTTATGTTAATGTAATTGTTCGTCCTAAATGTAATTAAATGTGCGTGATTCTAAATAGTAGTGATTCCTGAGTCCTACATCTATACTATATACACCTGCCAGATTGTAAGCCAGATTAAACTAAAAATTGACAATATATGTCGGTCTATACTTTCAGAAACATGTAAACGTGGTAATTCCAAAAAGTAATGACATAAACATATCAAATTTGGCACTTGTGTTTGTGATTACAAATGCAATTTTGTATCAAATTTGGTTTTTAGTCGGTTGAGAATAACATATATAAAGCATTAACGTATGCCAATGATTCATCCCAAGTAACTCACCAAGAATAACACTAAAGATTCAGTGAAAATTCTAAATTCACGCCAAAAAAATATTTTGTAACCCTTGTACGCCAATGCCAGGTAAAGCGTTCTATGTCATGTCAAGTTTATTAAAGTGTATGAAGGAAAGTTGTGGAAAAACCACTCCCGCTGATTTATACAAAGCTCTAATCTTAAAATAATTGACAGGAGAGAATGATTTTCCTAAACTTTACCTGCGTATTCTCTAATAAAAGTGTTATCTCCCTCTCGGCATAAAATTGTGGACCTTTGGTAAAGTCGCGAATTCTTTGCATGGCATTGCATGCACTGGAGAAAAATAGGTACGGAATATTGGTCTTTGGCGTATATATAACAGTTTTATTAAATCAGAAATGTGATTCTTGGCGACATATTGGTGACTAATCCCTGACATTTGGTTAATAATAAAGAAATTAGATTTGTCTTTTAGACACATTTTGTTCTAACCGATTGAAACTAATTCTTGATGCAAAACTGCAAATGTACTCATAAAATCACTTATAAAATATAATACATTTAAGCTATTGCATTTTTGAGTTAACGCATTTACATGCTAGAAGAAATGCAGACCAATGGAGCCTGAAGACGTTGATGGATTTGTTCCAATTTTGATAGTATCTAGACTTTAAATCTATCTTTTCTCGCTTTGTTATTGCCATGTTAACTTATGTCTGGATAGCCGAACAAACCGACCGACTCTGAATGAATTTCAAGCAAAATATGATGGATTTTGAAATTGAATTAAGGATGCACCAAATTTCACCCGTCTAGGTCAAAGCATTTTTGAGTTATCTCTATCATAAACGGCAGACAGACTTAATGTTGAAATTATCTTTTTTCGACCTTAAAGAGGTCTAAAATTTATCAAAATTTCGAGTTCGAATTTTTTAATGGTTACAATATTTTCTTTATACTTCGTATATACGAGAAAGTATAAAAATGTACTGTATTATATAGAAGAAAGTTGTTGGGAAATCTCTTTTACTGATTTATCCTGAAATATCATGAACAAAATAAAAGATCCCATTTAATACTTGATATAGAATGTATTAAACAAAAAAAAATCGCTTTCCCGCCTTTTATCCCAGTTATGCAGTATTCATCCTTATCCCACATCTAGAATTCATATTCACATAAGTCGTTTAAGACCCAACTGTAAATAAAAGTCAGTGAATCCCAGGATAAAGAACTGAAAAAAAACTTTCGATCATGATAAGAAAATATAACTATTGTCTTCATCTTTGAGAAACCCTGCCAATTTCCCAACTCGGTCCTCAATCTTTCATGAAATTAGAATCTATTTAATCACTACAAAGTTTTTTAAGCAATTTTGAAGCATATTGTTACAAACCTGCAATTCGGCTTCCCAGCATAGTTTGTTCCATCATTGGAAAGAAAGTTTTACAGTCATCTGAATGGGCCGGAGTCCAGGTGTGCGTCGGAGGTCCCAGAGCTTGGCGATCATTTGGCAACTTGGCGACGAATTTGGTGACTTTGGCGCCAAAATAGATAATACCCGAAACTTAGAGAATTTTCCCGATCCGTCCAGTAGGAACCGAGATACGCCTCGAACGTTCTTGATTGGTTGAGAGGCTTTTAGCCCCTCCTCCTGAGACCTATAAAAGGAAGCGGCCGCCGCTGCCAAAGGAGACGACGGAGAAGTCCAAAGACGGAGCGGAAAAGCCAGTAGTCAGAGTTCGAGAGCAGCGAAGGTAGAAGTCAGTAATCCGAGCCAGAGTCGGAGAAGTAGAAGACGGAGGAGTAGGAGGCGACTGAGTTAAGCTAGTGCTGAACTGAGCTGTGCGCTACTGTCTGCAGTAGATTCTGGTTGTATGCTACTGTGTGTGCTGTTGTATGCTACACGTCTCGGGTGAAGATAATCGTCTTCTGTGCTGTATATAGTTGTCGCTTTTGTGCTGTCCTGTGTGGGTCTTCGTGTAAATAAACGTCGTTATTTCTTTTTCCATTGCCGTCTGATTATTGAGCGTTCTCCACACCATATAACTTCCACTATCCAAGCGAACCCCGGTGAAAATTTCGTAACAATATATTTGATAAAAAGAATAATAAAAAAATCTCTAATTAGAACTAAAATATAGGGTATGCCCTTTGGAAATTAACAATACAATGATCCGATTCGAAATGCATTGTACTTTTAAACTATTACTTAAACTAATAAATCTGCAAAAGAGTTTGTAAAATTCCTTCAGCTACAACACCAAAAAACATAATCTGTTTGGAAAGATTCCGTGCGAAAAATAATGTTTTAACTCTAAAATAATTTCTTAAAAAGTATATAAATCCATGCTTTGGGTCTTGCACAAATCTGATTTATCATTTATCTAAATCTGGTTTTGTATATTTCTCTTAAAATACAGTTTATTTCACTTAATGAATTTTTCTTAATAGTGTAATTTCGTAGGAAAAAATAAACTGATCTATACAAATAATAAGTGAGAATGTGTGTGCGTTGGCACTTCACTTGGCAGACAACTGCAACTGGGCTATGAAAATTGATACAAATTGTATTAAAGCCCTAATCAGAATCATATTTTTGAAATTTTAATTTGTTAAAAAGTAAACGAAATTCGATATTTTTTCCAAAAATATTATCAGATAAAAATAAGTTCTACAGCATTTCACATTTAAAAAAAATATTTTTTAATAATACCAGTTTAATTATAATTAAATTCCCTTCCTAATTTCTGCAATTATTTGTGATAATTTTATGCATAATTCAAAATTATACTTGGAAAAATGCCAATGAAACTCAAAACTATTTCATCAATACTATCCTAAACAAAGCAAGCCTCGTGTAATATTAATTTCAGTAGCCTAGAAAATAAAAATATCCATAGAATAGTACAATAATTTAGTGCATTTTGGTATTTATTACAGTACACAAATTGATGTAATAAAGAGTTAAGAAATATATGAAGATAACAAATAATTAATTTATTTTTAAAAATCTAATATTTTAATCAAAAAGTAATGATTAATAAATTAATAATATCAAAGTTTGCTTCATAAGCTTATAAAATTTAACATGATGTATAAATTACTAGAATGCGTGACTTTTGTTTCATTTTATTACATACTGTATAGGGAAATTTGATAACAGTACCATTATGATTCTAGCATCAAAGAGATACAATATTTTATACAGTAAACACTATTAGATCAAAGCAAATCCTGTATATTGTTACGAATCCGTAATGCTGCTTCCCAGCATAGTTGGTTCCATCATTGGAAAGAATGTTTTACAGTCATCTGTGTGGGACAGAGTCTGGGCGTCGTGTCGGGGTTCCCAGAGCTTGGCGACCATTTGGCGACTTGGCGACCAATTTGCGACTTTGGCGCCAAAATAGATTATACCCGAAACTTCGAGAATTTTCCCGATCCGTCCAGTAGGAACCGAGATACGCCTCGAACGTTCCTGATTGGTTGAGAGGCTTCTAGCCCCGCCTCCTGAGACCTATAAAAGGGGCTGAAGCTGCCAGAGAGTCCAAGTCAGTAATCCGAGTCAGAGTCGGAGAAGTAGAAGACAGAGTAGTCGGAAGCGACGGAGTCAAGCTAGTGCTGAACTGAGCTATGCTCTACTGTCTGCAGTAGAATCCGGTTGTATGCTGCTGTGTGTGCTGTTGTATGCTACACATCTCGGGAGAAGACAATCGTCTTCTGTGCTGTATATAGTTGTCGCTTTTGTGCTTTCCTGTGTGTCTTCGTGTAAATGAACGTTGTTGTTTCTTTTTCCATTGCCGCCTGATTATTGAGCGTTCTCCACACCATATAACTTCCACTATCCAAACGAACCCCGGTAAAGAAAATCCGTAACAATATTTTTAAATATTTTCTTTCTTTTAAAGAGATTTAATGCAATACATTCTTTTATGTTGATGCTTGTTAAATGCTCACAAATCATGTGATAGTATAATCGGATTATAATAAAATATATTTAAAAGCATTTTCTATCAACAAAATGAGTCGATGATGCGCTCTGGCACCATTGACTGGCATAGTTCACAACCAACTCGACTATAAAAGTTTAACATAACCATTCTTCTCTAGTTTTCGACACAGTTAAAATGAAGACAAACCAAAACAAAACATTTCGCTAAATAAAATAATAGCAGTCGAAAATGTATTATAGCATACCGTTTTTTAAATATTGATAAATCATTTTACTTTTTACAGAAAAATCGGTATTTGATTTTCTTATTTCCAAAGATAAATAAAATTTTAAGGCACTATTCGAATTTTCTATTTTCCTTTCAGTAGATTAAATGTAAAATACACTGCAAATGAACTGGTATAAACTACAATCATTTGCTGTTAAAATAAAAAGGGATAAAAAAGTATGAATTTATTATCAAAATAAAACATTCCTAATTTTTTTTACTGATTTTTTTAAAATGCTTTATTTGTTGTCTAAATGTTCTTTGAAAAAATCTCGATGTGGATGTTCGATCTTTTCAATCAATTAAATTGAAGAAAAAGAAAGAAAAATATCGACTTGTTTAGGAAAACAAGAACATGGTATAAAATTTCAAATTTAATGTTACATTATTTCTATTAACATTCTAAATGGACGAAGAATGTTTAATTGAAGAGTTCAGGGATAAAATTCTTCCCTACGATATTTTGGACTCGGAAAATAACACTTTCGTATGAAAAGAGAAAAAAAAACTATCTACCTTCATCCTTCTTCGGTCAATCGATTGGAAAACGCTTCCTTTCATCAGATCCATTGGAACGGAATTGAAGACAAGAGTCGCATCTACCTAAGACGTCGAAATTCTGGGAGAAAAAAGAGGTGCGATTTTATGGTATGTCTTACTTGTTAGGTTTTATAGAGGTGAGTGTTACATTAGTTTCCCGACTTCTCTTTTGGAAACAAGCTGAGAATAAAGTTTCTGTACCCGAAAAGCTAATAGTAAATGATGTGACTTGTTTCTTTATTTTTCGGTAATCCCTTCCGGTAAAATGACGAATATTGATCTTCATTGGTTTTTCATGCCATACAGTATATTCACGAGCTAATGTTACTATAATAATTAACTAAAGCTAATGTTAAATATAATAATTAAGTTAAAATTTCTAGTGTACTAAGTCAGACAGCACATTTAGTACTTACATAAGTACACATTTAGTACTTATTTATCATAGATCACTACCACATATTGTTTACCGTTAGAATTTCTTGGTATATGCCACGGTAAAATTGTTTTAGTCATCGGATTTCATTATTATAAGCATTTAGTAAGAACATTGGTCTTACGAAAGGAAAAAAAATGTTGTGAAATAAACACCGTAACGAATAAGATTGATGTAGACTACGAAGGTCAAGGTGATTGCAGGGATTCAGAAAAATTCCTTCAATACATACATTTATATACATGCATACACCTGATGCAGGCATACATTTACTTGATACTGATAATGAAACTAATTATAGTAAAATATTACCAAGAAGACGGAAACACGCTTAGCGATTAATAAATGACTTTGGCGACTGTTCTGGAACTGATAGACACATCATAAGAAAGAAAGAAATTATGTGCATAAAGTAAAAAATAAAAAAAATGCGATAGTGCCTGGCGTAAATCCTAAAATTCCGAAGTCATTAGAGGTTTTTGAAGAAGTGTGGAATATGAGCTAACGAATTGCATTTATATCTATATTGATACCCCAATTTTAATTAACAATATGTAGAAATTATAAAATAAACTAAATTTCCTTAAATAAAAATTAAATGGTTATTTCATGCACAATTTTTCATTATTAAATCGTACTGGAAGGGGTTAAGTTAATACTTATGTTAGTGCAACAATTTTTGAAATTAAAGAAATTGAATTTATATTTTTAAAGGTTGGATATTCGATCATTAACAATATCATTTTATGTGCTATTTGTGTTTAAAGTCACTTCGAGTGTGAAAAAATGCAGAGTCAGTTCGTTAAAGGTTTCATTAACACGTTCGTTGCCATGAATCATGCTTGTGATTCGGACCACTAGGTAATAATATCTTACTTCTTTACTACCTCTTAAATGTAGTAGAGAAAAGAATATTTAATTATATAGATGGTGTGAATCATAGGTGATTCACGTCATCTTGGTGATTCAAACGGGATAGTCATATCACTGACTTTCCGACCCGCCCGAAGGCACGCGGATGAAGAGAATTGAATGACCGGACAGCCGCAACAGCAGCACTGACGGGAACATTGGTTCAGTCCTAAGGCCATCACCGGCCACGGTACAGCCCTTCCCGAAGGAAGTACGTCCCGTCATCGATGGGAGAAGCCAGATCCCCCACATTTTTGTGTACCCTCCAGGATGGCGAGATCTAACCACCATACCGGAAGTATCTCATCCTCTTTTCGAAGTGCCCCCGGGGGTTTTTCAAACGGGATAAATCTTGGAGATTTAATACTTCATTGCCAACCTGAAAATTGGAATTTCGTTTGATGAAAAATCGCATCACACGATACAGCGTGATCGGCAATTAACGTGTTAAAAATTATTTCGATTCCTAGTTTATCGAATGAAATTTTCATTCTTAGACACAGAAAGTTTTCAGCTACAGAATCCCCATAATGATAGCATAAACTCTACACTGATTTTCAACTGATGAAACATCTCTGAAGAGTCATATCTCTAAGACAACATTGTATGTCAGAAAATTGCAATAAAATCCAGAAAGAATTTTCCCTCCGAATGCTTCTCACGTAATCTTCTAAAGGTTATATCCCCCTTTTTTCCATATGAAATGATACATTTTGGGTAAAACTGTATAAATTGTTTACTCATCTCAGGAAGCTATCGATTAAATTGTTTAAAAATGCATAAGTAATTGAAAAAGTGAAATAATAATTCACTTTTTAACTGTAAAAAAGTATTTGTAATTGAACGAATTAAAACAACAAAGGAATTTACCTAAAGGTGCTCAAACTTTTAATTGATTATTTCAAACAACTCAATTATTAATTACTTGCAATTATCTTCAAATCTATGATTCTTAGTCTTGCTTTAATTGTTAATTCTAGAAACTTTTACTTTTTTCTACCTCTAAAGAAATTCAGTGTGCGTGGGGGGGGTGGATGAAAGCTTTTATTAAAGAAAATGCAGAGTTGCTCGAATAGGCATATTATTACATATTTAACTGCACGGCAATTATACGTTCCACGTTAATCAACATTGAAGAAACCGGAAAACGATTTCGAAAATGTTAAAAAGTTAGAAAATACAATAAACACGAACATAAATCTTCATTAAAATAAGTGCTACTTTAAAAAATTCATTTAGTAAATTAGCTCTTAAGCAAAAATATTTTATATCCAAAATGTTGTAAACAAATAAAAACGACTAGACATTAGTAAATTACAGTTTTGTAACAAAGCTTACTGCTCATCCTCATTACAATAATTGAAAAACAGCAAAAGATTCGACATTCACAATTTACCAAGAACAAAAACAATTTACAGAGAGAAAATGATGTAATATTTCTAATATTCTGTATGCAATTATAACGTACTAATGCGATGAAAAGTAATTTTCCAGTACTACATTCTTAATGTCCATCATTACATTTTCTTCTTTTGTATTGTTTGTTTACAGCAATTGAAACTGCGTTTTTATTTAATGAGTTAATAAACGTGAATTTGACTAGAAACATGTAATAGCTAAAGTTGCCTTCAAAGATTAGGAGCTTTCATGGTCGATATTTTTATTTTACAAAGTATATATATAAAGTACTGTAATTGTTTAAAAAAATCCAATTCTAGATTTTGACGATTCATAAAGTTTCAGACATCCCTGTGTCTGAAATCGATTTATATCAGTCAGTTTATCTGGGAATATCAAAACACTTTTAACTAAGCTTATGAAATTGGTTATATGGTATATTCTAACCCCATAAGAGGCCACTTCAAATTTGTGGATGAGAAGCTACCGGTATGGTGGTTGTTTCTCGCCACCTGGGTGGGATACAGAAATGTTGAGGGGTCGACTATCCCATAGAGATGACGGGACGTGCATTCCACGGAAAGGGTTGTAATGTGAAACTTCAGTTCTCGCCAATGCTGTCTACGCGACACGATCGTTCAGGTTTATCCGTGTCCCTCAGAGCAGGTCGGAGTTGTCAATGTGTAATATGGTATATTCTATCACATTTTAAACGAAATCCATTCAGTGCAAGTCTGTCTGTTTGACTATCTCAGTACAAGTGAACATTGAAATCTTCAAGGCGTGCAAAGCAACTTACAAGGTAAAAAATGTCAAGACTAAACATAGCATCAACTGGTGGACACAGAAGGTCGAAATTAAGAAACAGGAACTCGGGGCATTAAGAAGAAGAGTACAACACTCACAAGGGTCTCTCAAACAACATTTTAAAGAAATAGAATCAAAGAAAAGAAAAGAATTCAAAAAGACCACCAAAAAAGCAAAACGGTTCTCCTTCCATAATCTCTGCACCGATTCAACAAACCCATACGGTATACCATATAAAGCATGCATCAAAAACGCCCAAACACCTTCAGAATTTTTGAAACTCTTGGGGAACTCCAACGTAGGGTAAGCTAACACATTCGCCCAAGAAATTTTCAAGGCTCTTTACCCTCCAGCCCAAGATATTGCACTTCCCGAAATCTCAAATAGTCCTTTCATTCCGGAGCCACCATTTTCAAAAAACGAAATAAAACAAATCCTTCGTAAAGCCCCGCCTAAAAAGGCACCAGGTTTTGACTCCATAGACAATATAATATTGAAAGAAATTAACAAGAACTTCCCGGATATTCTCCACACCCTCTTCAATAAGTGCATCCAACTGCAATGCTTCCCTATTTCAATCAAAAAAGGAATGATAATACTGTTTCACAAGAAGGGTAAGAACAAAACAGACATCAGTTCTTATCGTCCCATCTCTCTTCTTCCCACCATTGGCAAAACCCTTGAGAAACTCCTCTTGCAGAGACTTAATCATCACTTCAGAGTAAATGACTTGCTCCATCCAAACCAATTTAGTTTTAGAGACGGAAAATCCACACACCATGCAATACAGCAATTAACGGGAAAAATTCATAATTTCAAACAGCAAAACGAACACACCCTGGTAATTTCCTTAGGCATCCAAAGAGCTTTCGATAATCTGCAATTCTCTTCCATCCGCAATAGCCTCGATAAACTTAATTCAATTCAAAAACTGCAAAAACACTTAAAGATGTCCTAGAAAATAGAGAAGTCCTTCCTCAAACATCTCATGGCACTGCCGCCTGGTCACAGCAGAAAGGCTGCGCACAAGGATCTTCTTCTAGACTACTTTTTTGGAATCCTGTCGCAAACGAAATTCTTTCTGAAAAATGGCCACCTAACATTCACCTCCAGGCATTTGCAGACGACTTTGTTTTTGTTGTAGCAGAATCAACAAGAGCAAAATTGAAATCAACCGCCCAGGATGCTCTCTAAATTTTCAAGTGCTGGACCGACAAGCATCACCTTCAAATCTCCGTAGAAAAATCATGTAATATCTTGATAAGCAAATTAGTCAACGGGCCAATAATTAAATGGAATAACATAACAATAAAAAGGCAAAAAATTTTAAAATATCTCGGTGTTACTATTGACAATAAGCTTAACTGGATTCCTCACACCTCCTTCACACCAAAACGAAGGCGACTCTCTAATACCAAAATCTCAGCAGAATTGCTGGCTCCACATGGGGTCTGAAAAAAGAATTCACGCGTGATCTCTACTTCACCGTTGCCGAGAGAATGATCCTACATGGAGCATCAGCTTGGGCCTATCCTCTTTCATCACCACAACAAAGAATCCTAATCTCAATACAGAGAAAATTTCTCCTGAGTATTTCTGAAGCATTCCGAACAACATCTACGGCAGTACTACAAGTAATCGAAGGAATTCTTCCACTTCACATCAAAGCGCAAGCAGAAGCAACCTATGTAAGATTAAGTCGTATTCTATTATCTAGCCATTTTCAGAATATAACATTCCATCCTGAGAACTTCGAGATGAAATGCTCTCACACAAAAATCTTCCCCTCAGACTTTCTTCTTGAGGACAGAATTTCCCTCAAACAAGAAGTCCAACCTACAAACAGGACGGATATTTTTACAGATAGGTCCAAAATCGAGGGAAAAACCGGCTTTGCCTACTGCGTATTCCAGAACGAATAAATCACTCATCAGTGGCTCGGCAAACTGAACGAAAAGAATACTGTCTTTCAGGCAAATCTGCTGGCCATTAAGGAAACATGTAAATGGGCTAGCAAATTCGATCATAACGCTAAAATATGGAGTGATAGCGAGTCCATGTTAAAAGCGATCAGCTCATTTTCCACCTCAAGCCCAATTGTTCAGGAAATTCGAGCCATTCTGCTCCTCCAACCTTCTCTTAAGTTAGGATGAGTTAAAGCACATGCGGGCCACAACGGAAACGAGATTGCAGATTCCCTACCAAACAGGCCATTTCTGCAGGTACGCCCGTTCAATACCCAGCTCCTAAAAGCCATCTGAAAAGTATTCTAAATGAATTGAGCCTTCAGCGATGGCAAGAAGAATGGGACAATGGCTCAACTGGCAGAAACTTCTATCAATTCTTCTCGAAAGTGTCCTTTAACCCATCATCTTGGAATAGGCTTGACATTATCTTTGCAACTGGCCATGGGCCTTTCCCTTCATATTTCAAGAGATTCAATATTAAAGGAACTGATCAATGTGGCTGCGGCGAAGTAGGCGATCCCCTTCATTTCGCCACTAGCTGCCCTCTCACCAAGATATCCAAGGTAAAATTAGAAATCTTGTGTGGTTCCTACAAGAGAACGAGGAATTGATTTCTCCAGATCCAAGCCCAGTATAAACTTTCGTTTCTTTTCTCAACCAAGCTCTTCTCCAGAATATATTCACTTCAAAAGATTTCATCTACTCATACTCCCCACCGAACACCTTCTTCATCATTATAATATTGTATATAGTTACTTTTTAAGTTTATTGTATATGTAAACTAGAAAAAAAATTCTTAATACACACTCTCACGTATATCCTTTCAACCGACAGAGAATCCTAGAGATTCCAAGTTCGGGGATATTCTGTGGCGAAAGAAAGAAAGTACAAGTGAACACGATATTTACAAAACACAAAGAACTAAAAAGATGTAAATTTTGTATGCAAATTTAGCATCTAGAATGTAGATCCTTATAAAAGTTGAAACCAAATCCGTAAAAGACCGATGAACGTCTGTCAGTCTGTGCATTCACGTGCTTTTAAATGCGACAACTCAAAAATGCAATGCATGAAAAAATTGAATGAATTGAATTCAGTACGTAACTGCGGACTACAATTGTGGATCTGTGTTTAACTGTAGTCCCCAGTTCAATTGATTGAAAAATTGATTGATAGGCCCTATAATTCCAAAATACAAATTCGATTTCTGATATTTGTGATATTGTAGCAATAAATCTTCAAACAATTGCCAAAAATAGATTACTAATCGACTTTTTTTAACTATTATTCGTCAATGGCATAGATATAGTTCATTTATAAAGAAAATTACTATTTTTCACTATACTATGAATTATCCCTTGGGGAGAACCTCAAAAAGGAGGATGAGAAGCTTCCGGTATGGTGGTTGGTTCTTGCCACCCTAGTAAGTACAGAAAAAGGTGGAGTTTATCATGATTATTAGTACCTTCTACCGATGGCGGACCGTGCTTCTCGCAAGAAGGTCCTTAGGACTCAACCACAGATCCCGTTAGTGTTGCTGTTGAGGTCATCCGGTCATTCAGTTTTATCCGTGTGTCTTTGGAATGATCGAAATAATCTATTTATGATTACAAGATTACGAAACACACAATTTCATAGGCAAGACTCTACAATTTTAAATGAGAGAGGAAAACACCTTTAGAGAAAGTTTTGGGAAAATCACTGCATCAGAATTTTTGCATATACAATCCAATGATCAATTCAAATTTTAATGCTCAAACTACTATGAGATGCAGTAAATATGAAAACAAGTCAAATGGAAAGTAAAAACTAAAACATTTGAGCAACTTGTTGCTTTTAATTTAATTGCCTAACTGAGTAGAAATCAAAGTAAAATTTTAAATATCTAGCCTCATTGGGCTAGAATCAAACAGTAAAGATTATTAGTACTGTGCAAAATCAAAAAAAGTAAAATCATGATAAATGGATGATTAAAAAAAATGATGATAATTTCATAAATTAAAAATCAAAATTAAACAACATTAATTTACACGCTTTTTTTTGAAAATGGGGGGGGGGGTATTAAGATAAATTTCAACAAAATTAATTTTTAACACAAAAGTTGTAGAATTATTGTTGAATAAAAGTAACGAATTTTCAATAAAAAAATTCATGGAAATGTATTTCCTTCAATCGTCTAAAGCGCAGAAAAGATATCAAAGGTAAAATATTCCATCAGTCAATAGAAAAGCTTGCATACACAATTACACTAGCTTAAAAAAGAATTATTAAATTTAATTTAATTTATGAGATTATTGTAAATAAAAAATTCCGCAATTGTAAAACTGTTTATTTACAAATAGAAAATTAATACACAAGCTTATAATATTCTAATCACCAAAGGAGAAAAAATTAACCCTATTTTTCGCACTTATTACTGAATATTCCCAACTATAACTTTCAACGATAATTATCACACAGGTAATTTTCTGCAAAAAAGTGGCTGAATGTAATTTTAAAAAAAAAGTGTTACTCAAAAATTAAATTTACATTTAATTTTTAATGATTTTTGGGGGAAATTCTGATATATTATATTTTGGAGAAATTTCCTTTAGTATTTCGGTAGTTTTACATATCTGAATGAATTCGCTCGGAAAATAATATATTGTTACAAACCTGCAATTCGGCTTCCCAGCATAGTTTGATCCACTATCAGAAAGACTGTTTTAAAGTGATCGGTATTAGACGGAGTCCGGTTGTCCCGTCGGAGGTCCCAGAGCTTGGCGACAAACTTGGCGACCATTTGACGACTAGGCGAAGAATTTGGCGACTTTGGCGCCAAAATAGATTATACCCGAAACTTCGAGAATTTTCCCGATCCGTCCAGTAGGAACCGAGATCCGCCCCGAACGTTCCTGATTTGTTGAGAGGCTTCTAGCCCCGCCTCCTGAGACCTATAAAAGGGTCCGCAGCTGCCAGAGTGAGGGGAGTCGACAAAGTCAGAGTGGTCGAAGATGAGTAGTCGGAATCGGCGGAGTAGTCGTAGTGGAAATCGACGGTGAAGAACTGGTATTCCAGGGATTAGCAGAGCAGCGACGGAGTCAAGCTGGTGCTGAACTAAGCTGTGCGCTACAGTCTACAGTAGAGTTTTGTTGTGTGTGCTGCTGTTGCACGTCTCGCGGCTGAAGATAATTGACTTCTCTGTGCTGTATATAGTTGTCGTCTTTGTGCTGTCCTGTGTGTCTTCGTGTAAATAAACGTCGTTGTTTCTTTTTCTATGGCCGTCTGCTGATTGAGCGTTCTACACACCATATAACTTCCACTATCCAAACGAACCCCGGGAAAAATTTGGAAAAATATTATACTGAGGAGATGTATGGAAATATTTGCATTTTTATCTAAAGAAATAATGTTCGAAAAAAATTTCTTTCTTTTGTTTTAAGTTGGTCTTCAGTGCAAAGACTTCAAAAAATACCTAAGATTGCTAATAAAATCAGCTGGGTGGTGTCTTTCCAAAACTTTCTTGCATATTCTGTAATAAAAATCCCTCCCTCTTCCTCCCACGTAAGTATAGTGGATTTGGGGTCCCTGAAAACGGTAAAAAAAAAAAGTTTTTTTTTTTTTTTTTTTTTTTTTTTTTTTTTTTGTATTTCCATATATGAGTATTTAAGGTCTTTCAGTATAGTAAAGAAAGACAAGAACTAATTTTGGGTTATTTGAAGCTGAAAAATACATCATGTATAGTTAATGAAATGTCTTTTATTATTAAATTATTTTTACTTCTGTCGAATAAAAAATCCACAATTCTTTGATTGTGTATATAATATTATATAAACGCTAAAAAAGAAAAAGAACTGAAATTTTTTAAAAATAATTCTTATTGGATTTTAGTTACCTTAGAATCATACCTAAATTAATGAAACCCATAATTCTCCCAATTTAAGAAGCAAATGAATTTTACTCATCAGAAATCTTTTATATCTATATTCTGCAACTTCATAGCAAAATGAAGACTTCAATAAATTTGAAAATATATTAATGAACTGTGTCTTAGTTTTAAATTTAACTTTATAAATCGTTAAGCCTTAACTTGGGAAACCAGATTTTAAATAATGACATAAAACCATTTAGACAATTCTAAAATACATCTTGGAACAATAAAACGCTCCAAACTTGATCTAAAAGATTATGTATGTTTTTCGAAAACTATATTTATATAGCAAGCCATTTCGAAATAAAAATAAAAACTATTACGTATATTTGTAAATCCGATGGAAAGCCAGTAAAATCCCGTCTTTTCAAGAACGCCATCAAAAAAAAGCTACTCTATTTCAAAAGTTTTCAGCTACAAAGAAAGCAAAGAATTTCCAATGAAAGTAATTCCTTCAGAAATATATAAATCCACAATTTATATTTCTTACTGCTCCTATAAAATAAATTCTTTTCTCATAAAATTCCTTTCTTCTATTTATTTTTAAAGTTTTCTTCCTTTAATCCACTTTCTAAATTTTTCCTAACAATGGAGTTTCGAAGGATAACAAAATCATTTATTACTAGCCGGCTTTGGCGACCAGCTAATTCACCTGGAATATTGGTGTAAATTCAACTAAATCTCTTGTGTGCAGTTTAAGTTTCTTATTCTTTTTTAAAAATGCTTTTAAGCAATTATAATAAATATTCAAACCATCATCTTTTAAGCGCTTTCTTCTCTAAATTTCTTTCTTCTTTTTGTTTTCTAATTGAAGTCAATTCCCGTGACCTTATAATATCACGTAAAGTGTAATTCCCTAGGTCATCTATTATTTCATTTTTTTTCCTTTGCATTTTTAAATATATTTTTTACTAAATATACAACTGGTATTTTTAAATATATATGTATTAATAATTTTTTCTACCTTTGCTAAATAAATTTTCTAATTAATGTTATCATTAGATCGTCGTTTTAATCCAATCTTCTCATTATTTTTATATTATTTACTGAGATACTGTATATACGTTTACGCGAATGTATGAAAACAGCATTCAATAAAAATATCTTGTAGACTTTTTATAAAATGCCGAAAACTGCCCAACAATGTAAAAAAAACCCCATAAAATATTTCTTGCATTTCCTCGACCTTTTATAGAACTCTGAAAACTACCCAGGAGTTTAAGTTTAGTTTAGTTTAGTTATATTAACGTCCCGTTTTTGAAGCAACACTAGGACTATTTTGGGACGGACCTCATAAATTTGAACCATGATCAGATGACGAGGGCGACACCTGAGTTGGCACCCCCTCTCCACACCACACCACACCAGCGGGAGGACGTTTGGTCAGGACAGATTTAACGTGCAACAGACCCCCTTACACGACGGTTTTTCGGTGGAATAGGGTCAAGAACCTGAAACCCTCCGGTTCCGAAGCCGAGACCTTACCACCAGGCCACCGCTGCCCCCCCCCAGGAGTTTAAGAAACACTAAAATGTTTCTTACATCTCCTAGGCATTCTATAGAATGCCGAAAACTGTCCAGCAATATTAGAATTGATAAATTATTTCCTGCATTACCTAGGCATTATGTAGAATGTCGAAAATAGATAGCAATATAAGAAACGATAAAATATTTCCTATTTTTCCTAGACATTCTATAGAAGGCAAAATATCAAAGAAGCTAAGTATGAAATATATTTTAGATGCAAGTAAAAAAGACCAATTTCAAAAAACATAGATGAGATTGCATTTTATGTGGATTAAACCAACTTGATGACCACAAGTTTACCGAGCATAATTTCGTTTCTGCTACTTGTTAGGCATGTTTAAAGGAAACCAATGATGCACATGCATGCCCACAATATCGTCTGAATATCCATACTTTTGTGTCCATTCTAGTCAAGATGATAGAAATGATATTCTGTTCATTCTTTGTAACTAAATTTATAAACTTTTTCTCGTGACTTTTTTCCCATATTTTGTATTAATATCATTTGTCACTCTATAGAATGTCTAGGTATTGTATATAATTTCTTGGGTAAAATATATAATTCTTTTTTTTTTAATTTCATACTTTACCTATAAATGCCGGGTATTTTTTTAAGTGCCTAGATATTCTATAGAATACTGATGCTTCATACATTGTTGGCTACATACATTTTCCTTTTTCTTCATGTAAACTGATGATATAATAAATCGAATCATTTTTTCTTTGCTTTGAACAATTACATTATTACAAAATTTTATGAAACAGTGTAGTCATGTGTCAGTGTAGTCAGTGTATTTTATTACAATAATTAAAATAATAATAAATATTTGTATTTCTTTACAATAATGAAAGTAATAATAAATATTAGTATTTCATTATAATAATGAAAGTAATAATACAATAAAAAATTGTAGGAAAGTAAATTTCCACCAATAAAAAGAAGTTTAAAAAGATAAATTTTTTCCTGAGAATTATGGTGAGAAATAAATCAAAATCTCGCTTAATTCTTGATTAATTAAAATTTTCAACAGATCGAATCTAAACCCAAAGGATTGACAGTCTGTCGGTCTGTAATTTCAGAAGTATGTAAACGCGATAATTCAAAAGCGCAATGGTTTAAATATTTGTCTAGGAATTAATTCGTGCGGTTTTTAATAATAAATTAAAGCTTTATTTCAAAAGCAAAATACATAAATACGTTATCAAAAAATATTGTCAATCGCTAGCCACTACTTTTACCCCTCTTTCAGGCAATTTACGAATTCAGTGTCGAAAGAATTCCTCACTTTTCGAAGCGATCCAATCAGAGATCCATTTTTCAATATTTTCTGAAGAAGTGAACCGCTGTCCAATCAAATCGTTATTCATACAATCAAACAAGTAGTAGTCTGAAGGAGCAATGTCTGGTGAATACAGCGGGTGGGGTAAACTTCCCATCCTACATTTTCCAAATATGTTTTGACCGGTTTTGCGACATGTGGTCGAGCGTTATCAGGTTGAAAAATAAGTTTATTATGTCTCTTATCCCATTCTGGTCGTTTTCTGGCCAGAGCTTGCTTCAAACGCATCAACTGAAGTCGATAACGTTCTCCATTAATAGTTTCACCAGGTTTCAGAAGCTTCAAATTTTTTTTGGCTGTCCAGGTCGTTCTTGGTCTTCCTAGCCGTAATCACCACTTTTAAACCGTGCGAACCACTTCTGAGACGTTCGCTCAGCTAGAGCAGGGTCACCATAAACTTCCACCAAAATACGATGACTTTCGGTAGCACTTTTCTTCATGTTAAAGTAATGAAGAAGAACCCCTCCCCCCCCAAAAAAAACACTTTATCAGGCACAAAATGTGACATTTTCAGTTGAATAAAAATTGTTGTTGTTTACGCTTAAACCAAATGGCATATACTAAACTAGATGCGCAATCACAGCAGTTTTAAATGCATGTTTGAACAAACGAAACTATGGGACAATAAGCCAGTTACGCCATCTCTTGTAAAACCGCACGAATTAATTCCTAGACCAAATATATCAAATTTGTTATGGGAATTTGTGAATACAAGTGCAATTTTGTGTCAATATTTTATTTCAATCGTTTGAGAATAACGTGTCTAAAATACAATTTTTGATTTTCAGATACTATTAATCTTATACCAGGAATAAATCGCCCAAAAAATAGCCAAGGATGACATAATAATTTCAGTAAAAATGCTAAGTTCATGCCAAAAGTTGATATTTCATAACTCTTACATGCCAATGCCATGCAAAATCTGTCATGTATCTAGCATGACGCGTTTATTAGAGATCATGCGAGAAAGTTTGAGAAAACCACTTCCGCTGGTTTCTTTTGATTTTAAGAATAATTTTAAATTCAATTTGATACTGGATCCGACTCAATATTTTAAATGTTACGACGGGATTCAAGCATATCCATCAAAACAATTAATTTCTTGCTTTTGAAGTCTTTAATTCCATAACTAGGATTTTTAAAATAATTGCATTCCATACGAGTCATTAAAGAGTCTAAAACATTAATAATCTCCAAAAAAAA
>JAPMOR010062865.1:95040-107574 GCA_026543865.1 Argiope aurantia | reverse complement strand
TATTGTTATTATTAGTTATTTACTACCGAAAGATAGGGAAGTATAAATATTTAAAATACTTAGGGATTTACAAAAATATTTGAGGAAGTAATATTTAAATTAATGATATATTTATTACAGACCTATGATTTCTAAAGGAAACAAATCTGAGTGCGATTTCTCTTCTTAAAAATTAGTGATTGGCTGAAAAATCATGAAAATAAAGAAGCTCAATGACTGTAAATAAAAACTTATGGACAAAAATAATCAATGATTAAACCAAAACAAAAGATTCTTCAAATACGAAATATTTTCTCTTTATGTTAAATTGAAGATTTATTATTCTCGATCGTTTTAAGCTCTTTAAATTTGTATAAGAAATATGCAGAAGCTGTTACTATCTATTCATCTATTTGAGAATTGATCAAAATATTAGGATAGGTTTACAACATTTCTTTTAAGTAATTGAAGTTGTTAAGCTGTATGTATATGGCTTATAGAATTAATACATAAAATGAAGTTCTTATTAAAATCATTATAAATGAAGTTTATGAATAAATTCATTGTATAAACTTAATAGTCTTAACTTAATTACAAGTAAATATTTAATTTAGTTCTATAAATATGAGATTAAGATAATTAAACTATTGTAAACTAAAACTAAAATAATATACATACAAGACTCATTACATTATGATTAAACGTTGGCTAGACTTTAAGCTACCTTTAGGCGATAACGCTGGAGCACAGACGAAGACATCGATTCATTGTGAGGACAATCAATTGTATAACATATTATAACTAAGGTATTAACATTGGTGGTTCTATGTTCTAGTCATTACTCGATAGAGGGAGTATGCTACAATATAACTTTTCAAAGTAAGAGAAATAAGTACTTGTTGCGTTAAAGGATATATACTTGAGGACAGATATTATTTGTGATAAATATAATTTAAGTTAAACATTTTTGAAATATATAAATAATTACTGTATCCCAATTCATTTTTCTTTGATTTAGATAAAAATTTAAATATTCGTTCTAATCTAATTCATGTCACATAAAATATTGCTCCGTTGAATTATTAACTTAGATTCCTTTTGTTCAGCATATTTACTTTAATCTTCAAAGATCAAGTTGTATGGTGTTTTACGTCATATTGTAGGTATCATATATTGAAATATGCAATTGCTTTAAATGATGAGAAATATATCGAAAAGCCATTTTGAGCTATCAAATGAGTTTTCTCATAATTTTTTTTTATCAATATTGGCAATATTTCTCTATAAATACAACTGCTGGTATTATTAGAGGTAAAGAACACTGTAACATTTTGAAATAATTTGACCCTAGACAAACCGACTTAAATTTGGTGTTGTATCAAAATAGGATTCCTAAGAGCTAAAGATGCTCAATTAAAAATCTAATCTCGGGATTTACTTATGATTATTAAGGCTAAAAAAAATAAGAAATCATTTTTCTTTTAAATAAGAACTCATTCTTGTGATATTTGCGATGAGTCATAATCTGGGAATTACTAATCTATCTTTTGAACATGATTCGCTCATTTCTGCCTCAATTTCTTTATACTTGACAATCTAACTTGCAGTTTTCATCACTATTGACTGCATTAAAACCAAATGTATAAAAATAAACATTGCTAGAATCTGAATTGCTATATAAATGTGAAAATTTGTGGTACATGTTATTATTAATTTTGAATCAATATGGTTGAGATTCATTTGGAATACTTTGTTCTGCTTCGGTAGATACGAATACTAAGTTTGATTTTGTTAGCGATTATGTAGCTAATAATTAAGGAATTCAGGTGAATTGGAAAACAAGAAATATTTCATTAGTTCGGAACAAAAAATGAGTTTTGCCGTCATGATAACATTGTGGATATTTGTTGACTGTATTTACAACATTAAAAAAAAATAGGATCTACAAACACTGTAAAAATTTGTGTTACTATTCCAATAAAGTTTTCCTAAAATTTCCTTTGACTGTCCACATACATGTAAGCATCTTTAGCACTCTGTGTCATATATTTCACCTTCCAGAACTTTCTTCATATGATTCATCTGCTGCTGAATTAATATTTTATAACAGTTGTGGTCATACTATTACAGCGCTGCATAGATTTTTTTTAAATGCAAATATTCGAATAAAGCTTAAATCGAAATATAAATAATGGCAACAAAAAGAAATGCATCGACAACTTTATAATTGAAATTTATTCTAATGTACAAAAACATCTCTAGATGAAATGAAAGCAAACACTCTTATACGAGTATCATTTTTCTTTTATTAATTGAAAAAATAGACCATTTTTGTATTCTAAAACAATTGCAATTCTACCAAAATATAGTTACATTTTTTAAAACAATCATTTGTGTCCTGACAAAAAAATTTATTTTTGGTGCTACTATATCTTATAATTAAATAACGTTTTCAGGGATCCGCAAAAGAAAATTAATTCTCTACATTGTTATTATCTTTCTAATTTAAAATATAACATAAATTTGATTAAATATATTTATTTTTACATTCAATAATTGAGGAATATGAACGGCAAATCTAAATAAAGAAAAATAAGAGTTAAAAATGGGAAAGTTCAGTTTATATTATTTAACTTGGCTCAAACATATTTACATACAAAGGGCTCATTTAATTTATCCATATATATTTCATTCTTTGTATTTTTTCATATTAAAAGATATTTGCATTTTTTAGTTGTATCAAAATAAGAATGATCTTCTCTTTTCATAAAATTGAAAAAATGGTTATTCATAGAATTTTAATATTACTATTAACCACTAAACAATCCTGCAATTAAAAAAAAAAATATAAGCAAAGTTGAAGTTACTTTAATTGAAACAATAGAGCAGTAGTTAATGGATCTTCAATGCAAAAAGATTTGGAATTCTTTAGAATTTTATATTTTTACAGAAATATTGTAAGATTTATGATATTTTTATGACTTTAAAATCTTTCAAAATAAATGTATCATAAAATTCATACAGCAAAAATGCCTGATTTTTGTTTGTATCTGCACTCCATTGATATTCATCCATACTGATAGATCATCGATCACAGCCTTATGCACACTCTTAAGTTTCTTTCAAAAATTCCAAACAAATATAACCAAAAATGAAGAAGTTATGTACATCAGTATTATACGGTCTTATATGCATACTAGAGATGAATATTTTATGCACCAAAAACATTTTGATAATACCAGAAAAAGGAAAACTTGTGGCTGGCATAAATTTTTGATATCAGAGAGCAATATCATAAATTGTTAGAATGTTCTTCTGCTTCGGAACATTCTAGGTAGAGTGAATTGAGTACCCGAAAGGAACATTTTCTAGGAAGCATATGACTATATGGAACATTCTATGCCCCGTTTTTGAATGAACTTGAAATAAAAGAAGAAAATTACAGCTATCACATCATAACATGGCGTTATGGAAAGAAATGGGTGGGACGAATGAGCAAGAAATAATTTGACTGTAGCAATTGCTGTATAAATCTGTACAGTAGCTGTTATATTTTTGTTCTGGTTCGGAATTGCCAAATTTTTTTCCCTTTCTATGACTCCTGTATTTCTAAAATATATAAACTTTATGTTTTCTAGGCTCCTAGTATGAAATGATTCAAGAAAATATTTCTCTATATACATGGAATCGAAACACTTTCTATTTGTATATCTGCAATTTAAAAAGGGATTTCATGCAATCTTTCAGTATCATTTCATTCGAAAAAATATAAACATGGTTGGTAGCTTTATTTATAAATTTCTGAGTAAAAAAACAACAACCACATTCTAAACTCAAATTAATGGAACAATTTGTGATTCCACAATAAACATTTCATAAGTTTAAATACTAATGAAAAATTACTAATTGCAATTTATGAAAACGTCGTATACGAAGCATATAAAGAAAAAAAATATTGCAATCATCAAAAATTCGACATCAAAATTTTCACAAGCCGCTAAATTTCAGATTGAAAAATGAAATTATGTCTGTCTTTTTGTGGGTAAGATGTTTAAAAAAATGCTTTGAAATGATGGATGAAATTTATTATATTATCTATATACAAAATTTATAGATTTCCATCAACTTTTGAACTAAATGCATTTGCAAAAAGTGTGTTTGTTCGAAATTCTGTCTGAATAATCTTAACATGAGACAAAAAGAGCTAAATGGATAAATTTTGGTTATAATAATAAACCCTTATTTATTAGAAATATATATAAAAAATTGTAATCAAATCGATAAAATAGTCGACTGCATGTCAGTTATAAGCATATTATCAAATTTGGTACTTGATATATACTTGTAATATATGCTTAAATATATCAAATTTGGTACTTGATTTGACAGATATTTTTGTATTTACTTTCTTAATTTGTTTAAACAAAAGAAAAAAAAAAGAAAAAAGAATTGTTTTGACTTTTTTATTAAAATGCTTATCCAGCATTAATCATTTAGAAGTTAATTATTTCATTTTTAATATTAGATTGTTTTAGGGATATTATGTGTTAAATTTCTCACGATTTGTTTCAGGGCAAGTAGTTCGCCTTCAAGAAGTAATATGGAATTCATTAAATAACAGGAAGCTTAAGAATGTATAACTGCATCTAACTATAGATGAAGTTGTCAAATTATTTGGCCATTAACATTTTAAAATTTATATCAATCTTAACTAGCGATAATTCTTGTCAAGTGATATCAGCAAGTGCTGAATGGTAAGAAGCGCGGGAAACATTTTCTAATTCCTTAAGATTCAATAAATATGATTTCATTAAAAGAACTTATGCAACACCATATAATATTTATATGTAACAATTTGATATATTAATAATAAAATTTTAACTCATGTTTAAAACATATGCTACTAAGTTTTTAATTTAAATCCTTATTGATAGATTATCTAAAGATTGAAAATTTAGAAAAAAGTAATTCAATAGTCATGTGAAAGTTTAAATTATTTTTTATTATCTTTTATCTTCAACATAATATTTTATAAATATTCATGTGCGGTGAGGAATTTCAGTTAAAAATTAGATATTAAATTAATTCAATAAAGAAAACTGGTGCTGATCATTAAATGTTTTTTATTAACAATATCTCTGGTTCTGAAATATTTAAGTAATTAATTGGTAAAATTTCAAGATATATATCGCAACAAACACATTTATAACATAAAAATATTTATGAAAAAAAAATGCGAATATCACTCAATATTACTTTTCATGAGTACTACTTATCATTTTGACAAAAAAGGCTTAAAATGGTGTTTATTTTTCCCTATTTTCCAACGAATAAATGTTAAGACATTGCCCACTATTTGCTTAAAAACTGGCATAAAAATTGAATAATGATAAATTAAAAGAATATGCACAGGAAATATAAAAGATTACAATTAAAATCTGATAACCGTGACGTATTAGTTTTTAAAAAAAGTTAGAAGTATTAGTTAGAAAAAAAAATGTTTCCATTACTGATACGCAAGGAATGAAGACAAAATTCTGATAAGTAATTAAGTCTATAACCGGCTTCATTTTTTCGTTTTCACTAACAGTCTTTCTGGATATTTAGAAAAAAACATTCTAAATAAAAAAAAATTTAAAAAAAAAAAAAAACGAAATAAATATTTTTATAAAAATGCGAATTATAAAATAATAATAATAAAAACAAACTATTCACTGATTTGCTTCTTAGAATGAGCATTTGAAAAACAAATTCTTATTTAAAAGAGATGCTCTTGATGATAATAGTATCATTCGCATCTTTTGAAATATCATTTTAAAATTTCAAATATTTTAATATTTCAAAATAAAAGCATTTTTCTACAAAGTTACTTTAAGACATCCTTTCTGTTACCGTTTTATATGTCAGAATTTGATGATTAAATTACTGTTTTATTGAAAAATATCAAAGGATTCTTTAAAATATATATTCACACTTATCCTGCAACCTGTTTCATTTCAAGATGCATTTGAAATTAAACTGGTCACAACATTGGTAATCCCATGAAGCAGGAAATTTCCTTCTAATTTTATGCAAAAATCAAAAGATGGAGAAATCCTCGATATAAATTGTTACTCCCAAACACTTAAGCAGAACATTTTACTTTAATGGACGAAGAACTTTAATGGAAAGGGATTCGTATTACGATAATGGGGCAACAGGAAACTTAAGGAAAATTCTCTATTGCCAAAACATCGACCTAATGCAAGGGTGTTCACATATGCACGTGACATCCACGGATGATGGATGATGGTGAAACCGCGTATGCTGAAATTATGTATTTTCAACAGATGCATAAGCATTGCCACAAGCGGTTACATTTACGCTTGTTATCCCCGATCTTTTAAATGGTTAATTTATCATTCTACTTTTACCTTGAAGTGGAGATTGAAAGCTGAGTCTTTGATTCCATTCTGGCATAATTTGTAGCGTTGGTTTGATTCATTATCAATTATATATGTGAGAAGTTTACGAGCAACGTGTTGATCGCATTATTACATTCTTAGAGCCAAAGAATTTCTTTTAGTGTATTTAAAAATCATAACTGACAATATTTAATCTGATTATTTTAGTTATATCGATAATTCCATGATTGCAAATCTAATGTATAATTTTTTGGTACTTAGTTTTGAACGTCCGTTTAATTATTATCAATTAAACAGATATATTCCCAACAGTTGTTACATTAAAAATATGTTACTATTTGTTGTCAACCGCGATGTTTAAAATGATTCTACAAAATATAGAAGGGCATTTTATTTAATTATAATTGTTATGTGCATTGTATGTGTAAGTTATTATGATTGCTATGTGTATCTCTCCCTGGTTAAATATTCAACTTTCGTATGGTAATCCACCTCACACGGAAGCTTTTGAAGTATATGCACAACTGTTGATAGTCACAAACGTGCTCTGCATTTGATACTTTATTGAATTCCTGAAAATACTTCTTCGATCTTCATTTAGCCACTAAAGATTTGTAAAGTATATCCACAGCTATTGGAACGATTTGACAACTGCATTCATAATCTGTATTTCAATTTCTAAAAGTCCCGAAGTTACTTCTTGAGTCATCATGTGATCGCTAAAGAGTATGAAATATGAAGTTTGCTGCCGTTGAAACGTATTCGATAGTCTCATACATATTTAGCATTCGGTGCTTTCTAGATCTAATAAAAATACTTCTTGGACATTCAGTTGCCGCTAAAGAGTTGTGAAGTATATCCTCAACAATTGGTGTTGTTCGACTACCGCATGATTAAGTTTGATTTTCTAGAAGTTCTGAAATTACTTCTTGATTTATCATCTGTTCGCAAAAGAAAGTGAAGTATAAAGTTCGCAGCGATTCATGCCCGTTCAATAAATGTATGTAAGTTCTGCAATCAGTTGTCTAGTTATTATGAAATTACTCTTTAGATTTTCATTATGGATTACTTTTTAAAAAAATAAGTTTTATAAAAAATAACTTTTAATTACCCTTTTAAAATAAAGTTTCGTTTTGTCTATTGAACATTGTAATGAAAAGTGCACTTCAAGTATTAGAAATAGCTTAGTGATTATTCAAAAGCCATGTAGCTTAAAATGTATATCAACAGCAAAATTAGTCAGGGCACGCAAATGTATAATGTCAGAAGTGATAAATTTCCTTTCAACTTTGATATTCTCAAAAATAAACAGGTAGACGTGACAGAAATGTGCAATCATATTAGAAATTCTTATGAATTACCTCTTACATTGAGTTGTAAAAGCATAATGAAATAAATTACAGCAGATGTAGCAGCATTTCCCTATTCATTTTTATTTCATTCTTTTAAAATATACTAATCTGAATTTATACTTATGAAATGTAGAAGAAGTACAATATAAATCGACTATATTCTTTTCATATCTATTGAAAATACATTTTTAAATAACCGTTGTTTAAATTTAATTAATATAAAATTTTAGTATTCTACTATTCCAGATACAGTAAATAATTACGATTGAAATATAATTCCATTCTGTTAATTCAAACCAATCAACTAAAATTGTCAAATTAAACTTAATTGCTCCAATTCGGTAAAGTTACTTCGAATTCGACAGAACTAATCAAATAATTTAGATTAGTTTATTGCGATGCGAAGGATGTTCAATCATAATATGAAAGAAGCTTTGTATATTGTAATATAATATAATGGATAAAAAGTTTATTAATAAGCTTTCAATCATGCAGTTTCTATAGACAAAGAATTTCAAATATATTAATGAGCCAGTGACGTTTGAAAATGCATAAATTAATGTACAATGAATATAGATTTATACCAAATAAATCTTATTTGCAAATCTTGTTATTTACATAACATAATTTTATTTTCAATTTATAAACTGGTATTTGCATGCACAATGTTCATATTAATCTTCATAAAGTTAAAATTTGCTTCAATTTTAAATGTATCATTAAAATTATATATTAAAAATAATTTTAATTAACGTTTAAAATTAATCAAAATTAAATTAAAGTGTTGCTGTTGAGTTACTCCAGAATAATGTTAATTTCTGCATCCAGATTATATATAATGTTTTTGTACGGTATTATAGCAGTATATTCAAAATTATCAATGATTTATTCAAATAATTTGAAATTTGACTTTAACATTTTCTTGCAAAGGGATGAAAGGGATACATTCTTAAAATAACTTAGCTGCCATATTAAAATCTCTACTTGCTCTTATGAATGTTATGAAAAATTTATGAATTTAATTTAATTTTATAAATTTGATATTTAATACATTTATATTTAATTTAATCTATATGCTTCATATTTAATACATATATATTATTCTTGATACATATTTTCATTTGTAGAAAATTTAAAATGAAGCATTTAGTACTTTGTCATTAAGCACTTGTGTATTTTCAGTAAATGATAATTAATTATAGTGAAATATACTTAATTCTCAGTTTTAGTTATTATTCGTAATAAGAATTTTTAGAAAACACATATGCAAATCCCCACAAGATTTTATTAACTAATAATTTTTCTAGAAGGAGAGATAGATATTCTATTTATTTAAGCAGATGCTTTTACACTTTAACAACTGTGATACTGTAATATTTAAATTTTTTATTTCCTTTTTTTTATAGTTTCTTTTACAAATTTCTCAATGAAATTATATGTTCTTCTTATCATTTCTTAATCTCTTTATTGAACCCATAATAGAAGTTGTAAAAATATTATACAATTATCGGTTATATATAATTGTATTAATATAAATTTCAAACCACTATTTAAATGATTCTGCATAATTATTTTGAATAAGTCCTGAAATTAAATTTCTCTTTTAGTCTTATTAGTTTTGTGCAAGAAAACATTATGTAAAGCAAGAAGGAACTACATTTTTCAAGAAACATGCTCTACAAAAAAGACGCATATCGGGATTAGGAAATACACCATTATCTATCGGGTTAAAAAATTTCATTTAATAATTATAATTTTGAATGTCATTTATCCATATATTTTAAGGATATAAGAACAAATATATAAGAATAATGTATATAGCATTATATAATAAAATATAGATATCATAATGGGGTTTTAAGGCATTTAGAAATGTACCTCTTTCGTTTTCAATGGAAATATAGTAAGTAAGCTTAAGACTCATTATTATATATCATTATGATGTATGAATAAAGTAAGAGAAATTTGATATAGTTTTTATCTATAATAACCTATTGGATTACTAACAATCTAATAGCTTGTAACGATTTTACGATTATTTGTAAAGTAAATTTAATCTTTTGAATATGTATTTTGTAATACACAGCCAAATGAAGACTTAATGAAAATGTTTATATTAGCTATTCTGGGTGAATTAATCTCTCTTGCTGAACATAATGTATTTTCTAATTGCGTCGAATTACAGGCCGGGTATAAAATTCTGTAATATAGTCAAAATAAATTTTATGTTAAAAATTGAAAATAGTTTGAATACATTTAAATATTTTCATTTCTTTTATTACATAGCTTAAAATAACCATGCATATTTCAAGCAGGGTGTATCATCAATGCCGGAAGATAAGTAACTTAACAAAACAAACACAAAAAAAGGGTTTTTATAATGAATGGAAATATCAACATATAATTTAGAGTTCATTGAGATTATAAGAATTTGGAGCAAACAATTATGTCTCTATAAATGAGGCAGATAAAGATGATTGCCGCAAAGAGTGATTTTTATAACGTTTTTTATCCTTAGTATACATGATGACTGATGCATTTAAAGAATTTCGTTTGTTTTCTCCTCAAAAATGAGTTCATAATTTATTAAAAGCAATATAAATCTATTATTGAAGGAAGCTCTAATTTACATAATTAACTATTACTTTTCTTTCATTGACTTTCCTTGAATTCCATTATTATTACCCATCTATTATTGAATAAAACGAGGTTGATAGAACCCATTCAAAGCAAAATTTATCGTCCTTACTCCCATCCTTTCAGAAGGATTTAAAAAGTGTCCTTTCAACAAATAATTTTCTTTCTAATTTTATGACAGATCATAAACCTGTAATAATTGTAGTTTTAGAGAAAACAAATAAAAGGAGGCAACTTGATTGATGATAAAAAACTTGCTGCTTCTTCCACCGCCATCGATGTATTCGGGACCATTTATCATAACTCTATGTTGACGTATTTTGCCGCAAAAGTGACAGCAACACGGAAATCAAGCTTTTAGTACTTTATCACTTAGTCACGGGCGCTTTTGTTAGGAACGACAGTTGGGTTTTGCTCTTAGTATTAGCCGAAAAGGCAACGTGAAAAATGGCGTCTTTGTTGTCAATGCATGTCCTGAGGGGTTAGCTTCGAAATTGAGAATCTTGAATTAACATTTCAGGTGTAGCTGGCTTCCATCTCGTTCGACGCGGGTAATTTAATTTGCTTGTTTACAGTAAAGCAGTCGATAAAATAGGAAAAAAAGAAAATGCAAATAGTGATTGCATAAACAAAAGTTCGTTAATGGATTTTAAGTTCAGGATCCTTTTCACTCTAACGTCTAGATAGAATATATTCTTAAAGTAAATAGACGCCATTAACGTTTTCTTTAGAAGTGAATCTATCCGCTCGCATACGTTCTTTGAATTATATGGGAAATATTTTGATAGTCTAGAATTTCCACAAGCTTCATTAATGTATGCACAATTCTGTTAATAAAAGGTAAATAAAGTGTACTTAAAGTCGAAATTCATCTTGAGAAAGTAAAAGTTTTCAAAATGAGATAAGAATTTGAAATTATTCAATTTGTTATTTCAGCTTCCGGAAAGGAACAGTTGCTACAAGTGAATAAATTGAGATCAGTGAAAAAGTTTATGAATGTCAGATTATTTTAGAACTTAATAAAATTTGTAATACTAGAAAAATAAAAAGTATTCACTGCTTTAAAAAAATTTAATTCATACTGCAAAGTTAAGAAAGAACGGATGAATGTGTATTTTACAAATGAATACCATCATGTGAATACTAATGCTACTTCAATTCTTGTAATAAAAACTGTAAAAGAATGATTCAAAACACATTTATCATTTGAAATATTTAACAGATATGCAGAAAATAAAATGACAGATTTATGATCATTAATGAATTTGTAGTAATCCTGCATTCATCAAAATGACGTCACGATTTTAGCTACATGCTCATGCCAGAAGATTAATCATGCGATTTCAGCTTCCGGAAAGAAGCAGTTGCTCCTTCCGGAGCTTTTTCTTAATGCTTTCTTTTTTTTTAAATAAAAATGTTAATTTTTACACCGTTCATGAATAGAATATGTGGTCAACCATCAATACTGGTGACTCGGGTGTAATCTTGATGAAAGCAGGATCGCCACAAATTCTATGGGAAGGATTTTCAGCAGTCATATTATTTTGTTTACTGGCAATTCCTTGAAAAATAAGTGGACTATCATTTATAATATATCAGCAAGAGAATAAAAGAAAATTAGTAGATAAAAAGATAATTATTGTTAAGGCAGCAAATGAAACTTGCCTTCCATCAGATTTTGAACTTTAAGCATATTTTTAATCTTGAAAAATCAAGAGTACGGATTTAGAAATGTTTTTTACGCAGACAAATGCCAATAGATTCTACTACCATATTTTTAGCACCGATTTCTTCTATTACAGATGCAGATGAATTTTACAGAACATCATTCGAGTGTTTAAATATTCTAAATTTGTATTCATTCTGAATTTTTTTAAATTTTTAAAAAAATATTTATGGCCTTATATTCTAAATTTAACATTAAAAGAAACAAACGGTGATTTACAATAAAAGATAAAAAAGTTCAAAATATATATTTAACAAAAAAAAATTGTGCATGGATGAACTTAACTACGAAAAACAATGCGATATGTATTGAGCCACTTAATAAATATCTATTTGATCGTTAAATCATATAAAAATAATTTTAATAAGGAACTAGTGAAATAATATAAAATATAATCTTATATTCTCCGGGAACTAGCGGATAACAAGATGACAGT
>JAPMOR010062865.1:56917-86205 GCA_026543865.1 Argiope aurantia | reverse complement strand
TGTATACTTTTCTCTGAGATTACATCAGAGAAAAGAATGCAATGAATAGTGCTCGTGTATATTAAAGCCTCATACAAAAGTATAATGATTTTTTTTGATAATAAGCAATTATCTAAATGAGATATTCAGTGTAATTTTGCTTTTAGAAACAAATAAATGCCGAATGTTACAATCCCACGCTCCCTCTCTCCCGCTCGAAAAAAAGAGAAATAGTAACATTCAAATAAAGTGCATACCATTATATCTTACAAAAATTAGAAATTAAAGTATCTCCTTCATATTTTTAAGCAAAATAATTTTTACTTATAGGATAATGATATTGATGAATGTAGAATTAATTATTTTAGAAAAATAAAACATCCAGTTATTCACAAAAATGTTTCAGCTGTACCTATATAGTTTAGAGTAAAAATTAAATTAAAAGCATTTTTAATGTGAAAAATGAAAATGAACATCAGCAGAAATATAAAGTATTTGAATATGTAATTTTCTTTGCGAATTTCGAAGATCATTTCTAGATAATACTAAAGGAATAAAAAATACGAAGACCATATTAATCGTATGTAATAAAAAATATCATCAAAACAAAATAATAATGATACGAATTTTACAATCTTTTATTACTTAAGGAGAAAAAATATATTTCAAACATATTTGTTCAAGTTAATAATTAAATTTATTTTTGTGTGCTGTGCCTTTATTTATTCTATAAATTATAGAAACATTTGCTGTATAATGATTATTACCCGATAATTTTAGGAGTAATATCTGAAATTATTTTTAATAAACCATTGAGTATTTAATAGGCTAGGTGAGAATTTTGCAGTTTTTAGAACTAATTAAACATTTTTGGTTAACTTGTTTGCTATTATTCCCTCACTGAAGTATTTTGAAACATATAATTGGTAAAACTACTATTTGGAATTCTCTTTTGATAGGAAACTAGTTGAAAAGTCTGTTTTTCCCGCAAATTTCAAATGTATTTTAATTTCAGTATCTGAACAATTTTCGCCATAAAACCTTTTGAATTTGGTTTTTAAGAACATTATTTATGAAATCAGAATAATTTCCGTATTTCCGTAATATGAGTTTTAATACTATTTTATATATTTAAACGCTAATTTCTCAAATCTAAATTTTTTTTCCAAAAGTCTTATAAACTAAAATCTAAAGCATTCTTTCTTCTCAAATTTGTTACCATATCTCAATATGATCTACATTTGCTATATTAGATATTAAGGAATCTGTTCATTTAGAAATATTCTATAGTTCTTTGGATGTTTCAGAATGAGATAAAAATGAAATTTTCACTTTATTCAAAGCCGAGCTCCAAGAATTAAAAAAGGAGGGTAATATAATTAAGTTTTTAATTTAGGAATTGGTAATATATTTCTTAAATTATTACCACGATTTGGAATAAATAATTTAATAAATTTCAGAAGTAGAAAGATTTATTTAGCACATTTCGGTTTCATTAATGTTTTATCCATCTATTTTATGTAAACACTTTTAAAAAATATCCTTTTTGGTGTTCCTTTGAATAATGGCGTCAATTTGAAGACATCATAATATCATTAGAGACTTAAGCGACTGCATAATCTACCTGAAAATTTCATGGTGTTCTAGTCGAAACTGTGGCTTCACTTCCTTATCCTTGATGCAAATTTGGCAGAAAATGAAGTCTTTCTTCTGAGCTTTCAACAACGGATAAAATCCACGTGAATAAAAATGTAGTGAGGTAATGGAAACATTATGATTTTTATTGCAACTATAAACAGTATTGCAACATTTTTTTAAAATTAAAATTTAGGAAACAATAATATAATAAATATTTTGTTTGAGCCAGTACGTTAAGTAAATGAAAATTGAACACAAATAAGCTGAGACAAAATGTACTACAAATATAATAAAGGAAATTGATCTATTTGATCCTTTGCTTATATTGAAACAATCACAAAATAATTAAAATGAAATCTACGATCGCAAATTTTAAATTAAGATGTGAGAACATTTATATTTTTAAGCCATTATTTGTCTTAATTAATTTAAATCATTAACCAATTTAAACCGGTTTGAAACAATCACGAGACTTCTATATCGGTCTTTATCCCTATAGGTATAAAATGAAAATTTTTTTAAACTTTCATTTTCAATTTTTCTAGCTGGCAAATAATGTTTTGAGCTCGATCGATTTTGAGATGAAATAACAACTATGGTGTCATAGTTCTACGTCAACCTTTTAAAAATGCATCTGCTGTCTAAGAAGCATACTTAATAATAAAGCAATGCTGGTAAAAGCTGGTCAACCTTTTAAAAACGCATCTGCTTTAAAAGTAACATACATAATAATAATGCAATACTGGCAAAGGCACTTAAAAAATGTATGCAATTAAAAGATGATGATGAAAATTGCCATTTATGCTTTATTCATTCTATACGCGATTTCGAGCTTCAATATTCATTGCTTCACACCTCCCTAACAAAAACAACATCATTTTCTCACATGATAAAATATTCAAATTATTATTAAAAAATATTTTTTTAAATTTTAAAATAGTGTAAAATTTATTTGTCAAATAATATATATATTTTTAAAATTTACTTGAGATATTTTCCATATCTTATTAAAATGTCTATTATTTTAATGTAATAAAATGTTCCAAAAAGAAATTACTCTACGGTATCATTTACACCTCAGTATATTTATATTTTCTCGGAAGTATATACTTACTCTCTGTTTATTTTTCTTTCGAAATATAACGAGAGTGTTTTGATTGTCTGAAAATTGGCACTCGATTTCTAGACAAGTTTCCATGTTTAAGATTTCACTGAGTTCGAAAAATACATTTTCGGCATTAAATCTGTCTGTCTCTGTCTATGAACAGGGGTTTGTACATGATTGATAAATAATCTGGACTTAAGACTAAAGTTGTAAATTTCTATCAAATTTTGTATGAAATATATTAAAATGAAGTCTATCTGTCTTGATGTCCAAATACAAACTAACTAGATGCCTTCAAAATGCAAAAAGCTAAATAAAAAAAGGTCCACAGGATTAGTATTTGAAATCTAGATTCTCGTCGAATTTTGAATCAAATGAGTCTAGGAGTTGACCGCCTGTAGTTCAGTGTTTTCGATGCAATTTTAATATATTAAAAAGTCATTGTGAATATGGGTACCTGTATATATATATATAGGATAATATATGGAATATATATATATATATATGGAAGTTCCATATATTATCCTTATAAGTTCCATATTATATATGGAATGATTTCAACTAAACCTTACATACTTATTGTTTAAGACAATACAAAGAATAGCACTAATTTGTTTTTAAGAAAAAAGTTAATTAAATATTCAATTAACAAGAAGTGAATAACATTTTTGCCGTTTGTCTAGAGTAAGTTGGGATAAAAAAGTTCTTACAAAATTATTTTATATCAGCTTAAAATTCGAAAGTTTACCATTTCAATAAAATGAGATTCATTTTAGCAAAAAAAAAAAAAATCTGCAAATATATAATGAATGACAGATCCCCTTTCAATTTTTGAGAAATTAATCAATGTTTTTTTTTCTTTAGGAAATTTCGGAGGAATTTATTCTGAAAAATATTTATGTCATTATAAGATTAAAATTTTTAAATTTTCACTATTATGACGTTCAAAAATATTATTTTTATAACTATTTCATTTTTGTACAATTTTTCTTTCAATTTTTATTATTTCTTCAGAAAATCTAACGCAGAGGCTTGGAAAGTAAGAAAATAATATGCACTAATTTGATAGGCAACATTGAGCTATGCCACCACTATTTCTTTATATTTCTCTTTTACTTCAATACGTGTTTTTGTGATATTTTGAAGTAGTGATTGAGCTAAGCTTACGTGAAATAAATCAAAGCTTAAGTTAAGTTCAAACAAAACAAACTTTCTCATACTCATATATTCATGAATAAAATTTGATGTACTAATATAAAGAATGCAAAAATATGACGGAAATAGTTAATGGTTTTTTAATCGTCTATTTAAATGTATTTTCTAATTTTTATAAAGAGTAGATGATAAGGATTTTGAACAGTAAAAGTTTTTCATATTGTATACATGAATGATTTTATGGGTAGGCATGTAAGTATGCCTCAGATTTCCTATTAAGCAACTGAACTGAATTCGCTAAAATTTTGCATACTTCTTAAAGACAAGAGGAAAATAAAATTCAAAGAGCAAAATTTGAGTAATTATTTAATTAATCAAAATTCTGCTGTCTTTCTACATTAATTTCATAGAAATGTTTTAAGAAAAAAAATATTCTTACACGTTTTAAATTTTTAAATTTTGCCTTTTCAACGATACCAGTACAATTGTCAACAATGTTTGTACAATTTTGTCAATTGTTATTATTTGTCTTAAAAAAATAACGCAGATGATTTTAAGGGAAAGCAATAATAAGATGTTAAACTACTCTGACTAATTTTTTTAGCTTTCACTATTTTATTTTATATATATATTCTTACCCTTTGATTTTATATATATTATTTGGCACAATGTTTAACAGTGGCATAAAAATAATGATATTACGTTGCTAAAAGCAAATATAAATCAATTGTCTAGACTTAGTAAAGAAAGGTAAAAATAAGTCTTTTATGATCAAATAAATCATATTTTCAGGAACAGCAGAGACTTCAAACTATGTGAATTAACCAATTTTGTTTTCCTTTTTTTCCATAATAACTTCGAAGAAATTTTATCAGAAAGTATATTTTTTACACTATTTGTAAATTCGCACATTTAACTTTAAAATAATATCAATTTATTTTCTGGGCAATTGTTTTCATTTGTTATTCATTTAAGTAAATGAAAACACAAACTAGGTACACCATTGTTACACAAAGTTAATTTAGGACTACACTAATATTATCTTTATTTCTATTCCTTATTAAAACATATATGTTGATAATGTTACATTGTTTGCTTTAAATTAGTGAGTTAGAGATAACGGAAAGAAAAATTGTGTATAGCTGAGATTTGATCGAAAATTAAAAATGCATGACCTTTTTTAAGAAACTGTTTTTTATTGTTGACGGATGAGAATGCATACGAAAAACTGTTGTCCAAACATATGAAAGAAAAATCTGAAAAAAAAGAAGAAATGAAAAGCTGACGTTTAATAATATGTATCTAGAAAACTACCTATTTCCAAGTTTTTTTTTATTAAAATAAATTGTAACAGTAATTAAAACAGTAATTACTTATCTAACTGCCTTTCAAATTGTTTCTTTAATTTTTTTTTCATATTGAACATTTTTGAATAAAATTTCAAGCAGTTACATAACAAATATTTCTAACATTTTATTATATCGATTATTGGCAGCAAGTAAAAGCACCTGTTTTAACTGATATTTTAATTTAAAATACCGAAAACCTTAAAATGATTTTGAATATTATAATATTTTATACAAAAGTAGGTTTCCCGTTACGTATGAAAGTGTTTTAATTCTGTATATCAACTAGTAACTCATATATACAATGACTTACATCAATGCATTTCGATATGTGATTTTGTGATTGCACTTGTAGTTCTGTCATAAATTTCGATTGCAATCGGCGTGAAAAAAAAGCCCATCAAATTGCTTATTTGCACAACAGATAAAGTAAAAATTTTAGGTCGCACCAAAGTTCTATGATACCTAAATAACATTCACTAATGCCATTAAAGGCATTTGTGGTCATACCCAATGTCCACAGTTTTATGAGGAATGTAGGGATAAAATCTTTATTGGAGAGTTCAGAAGGTTTCGGAAAGATCATTCCTGCTGTTTATTATTTGGTAATCCTATTTCTCATGATTTCTTTTGTATGATGCTAACCTATAGAAAGTCATTCTTTATTATGAATAAAGACTCTCTGATCCACATGAACGATGCCACATCTGCTTTTACATATATTTTGTTTAATTGTATGAAATTATCATATATTCTTTGTCTGGGTTCTAAAAATTGAAATATATTGATTGATTTCCCTACGTAACTGCCTTGAATACGTTTTGATAGAAAAGTACATGAACAATTTTGAAGGTTTCTGTTCATGCATAGTTAAATAATTGATTATATTATAATGCTTTTGTTTTCAATAAAAATATGTAATTATATTATGTAACAGCAGAATATGACACATTTATTGATTTAAATTTATAAAAAATATCCACACATCTTTTTACTTATAAAGTAAAAGGCACAATTTGAAATTTCATTTCTCTAATTCGGTGTTTATTTTTGTTCTATAATTCATAACATAAAGTGTGTACAATAACTTTTTACCCGTTAGATATAGACATATATTTCCAATAAGAAAGTTGTATCAAATAAAAGAAATAAAACATTTTATGCTATTTAAATTAATAATTGAATTGATGAAAAATTTCTATAATTTTTCCAGATATATTTCGTCATAATTCATAATATTTTTGAGGCATTAAAATTTTAACCAAAAGTTTTCAATTATTTTACACATACATTTGACCGACTCAATGTTTTGAATTTTATAATTTTTAGTCAATCAAGGGAAGCTTCCATGAAACGTTACCCATTAATTGGTGGATCCCCGTTGAAGCGTCTATTGAAATGGTCTAAAATGCTGATATTCAAAACGGATATTATTTTGCTAAAAATATCATTGTGTCAAAAATATTTATTTCTATAAATGTAACTAAGTGTGCGTTTAAATAATATAAAAAAATATTTTTTCATTCATCCCTCATTTATGAGCTGTCAAAAAATATATATATAATTCTTTAAGTCATGCAGAACATTTTCATTTCTACTGCAATCCTTCCTTCCAAAAGTCTTAAGAATTCGCCTTTTAAACACAGTAAGAATGGACATTCTTGATAACATCATCGATAAAACCTGTATTTAGCAAAGGTTTACATAACCATGAAACATGCGTTACATACACCTTTACTAGCTGTATTAACACAATATATTCAGTGTCTGTACACATAATGAGAAGAATGAAAATTTTAAATACAATATGATTTCAAACGACGTTTTTTCATAGATCCATAACACTAGAGCAATCTTTAGTTCTATATGCACGCAAAAGTTTGCTCTGGATCTCGTAGTTTCTTTTAAAACAAAAACGTCTTTAAGATATTTTCAATTAAATGTTAATTTTAGACATTTGCAATGAAACCATATTTCTTAAGTAGTATCATGTTATTTTTATATTATAAATGTGCATCAAAATTCAAATATATATAAAAAAAATTATTTTTATTTATATTATTTATTTATGTAAAAAATTATAATTACTCTAAGGAAAGACGGGAGAATGATGTATTCTTAAAGCTACATTCATACAAACATACTTTCAAAAGTAGTTGATACATAAAAAGTATAAACAAATCTACTTTCAGAAATTTAATGAAAACTTAAATAGATTGCAATTAGCAATCTGTGTATTAATATAATAGCAGCAATGTCATTAATCAAATTTGCATATAGTTCTTACAGAGACATATTTAGAAAATTATTTTATGAAGTAATTTTGTTTACCAATTAAAAATCTTCATATTATAATTATGAATTTTTCAAAAAAGATCACAACAAATCTAGCAGAGAACCAGATAGAGTTATAAGTTAAAAGTTTTGAAAATTCCTTAAAAATTAAAGTGTAAGTTGCTTTAAAAAGTATAAGATGCATTTATGCAATTCGAAAATATGAATTTGATTTGATTAATATTTAGTTTATCAGATTAATTAATTCACAATGCTTACGAATTTAATTTGATAATTTTTATTTTTTATAGGCTCGAATTACTAAATGCAGCATCTAATAGCAGCTGCAATGTCTGCCTTTCAATTGTTTTACCAAATACATTAAAAGTCCTTATTTACATAATATCGGCAAATATGGAAAAATATTTTTTAAATATATGCAAGGTATCAACGGCAATAATTTTAATCATCTATAATTTATGATGCATTAAAGTAATGAGATTAGGATGTAATACTCGAATATAGCATTTCTTTCTATTACGTAAATTATTAATTGGCATAAAAAACTTATTGCGAAAAAAAGGAAGGATACATCAAATCATTGACAGCAAATTAAAGTTTTATTCTTATTCATTATTCTAATTATTTGCTTTTCTTTCTTGCAATATTTGCTTAACGAGGCAGGCCACTTGAGCCTTAAGTGAGCTTTATCTAGAGTTGGGCGTGACATCATTGGAGCCACGCCAAAGAGACAATCTGACGAATTCATAAGCTCATAAAGTATTACTCACTGATTAGTGTAGTACATGTGCAGAGCTCAGGTTAAAAATTTAAATTTTAAGTATAGGGCGGACCCAGAAAGATTTCATTCGTTTAACACAAATAGTTTTAGATTGCATCAAATTTACTATTAAAATAATTTGATGATAAATCTCTAAACATTCTTATCTACTCAGGATTATTATTCAAGATGCTTCAGATTTTTTATTGAGTTTTGAGCAGCATATCTTTGCAATATGTTCAACAAAATTAATTAATATATTAGAGAATCATTTAGGATTAAGGATTCTTAATCTTTATAACTATTATAAACTACGAATTCCATTGTTTATTTGTATATTGTGCTGTTAAAATATCTGAAGTTCTTATATATTAAATGTTACTTATTTAATTTATGACATGCCTAAAACTTTTCAGCAAGAATGCATATTTGCACTCGGCAGTGAAAATATTTCTTTTGCTTTCGATAAAAGAAAATTATTTGATTGGGAAACAGAACGAAATGTTAAAAAAAACAATTAACATTTATCTTCTTTGATAAATTTTTAAAAATATCCACACAATCATGTTGATATTTAACGTCATTCATTTTTTTTCTTCTTTTTTTAAAATTTTGTTATCTGTATGTAAAGAATATATTATTTTGAGTAAAGAAATATTATTTTGGAAAGTAATTTTTATCATCCTGAGATATATTCTATTATTCTAAATTAAATGTTCTTTTTCTAGAATCTTAGTCTTACTTTCTCGTAATATAGAGTATTTACCCTCGAAGTATAGAAAAAGAATTGTAATTGTCAAAAAATTCAAACGATATTTTGTTGATTTACTACGTCCTTAAATCAGACTTCCTTAAATCAGAAAAAAAAAACATATTTTATGCATTATGTCTGACTATGAACACAATAATTGAAAGTCGCTTTGAGCAGGATGGACGAAAATTCATATATGGTCTTAAGACCAATTTTGTAGATCTCTTTCAAATTTTGAACGAAAACCATTCACGGGAACTCCGTTTGTCTGGCTGTTTGATTTAAAGTGAACTCAATTACGCCAAAACCCAAAGATTAAAAAAAATAGTACAGTTATTTAGCTTCTACAGTATAAATGCTTATGAAATTTTAAACGAAATTTGCCAAACGTTGACCTCTGTGGATTTGTACTTTCTCCTTCAGGCAAACTCAATAACTTCCAAATGGAATGAAAAATTAGTGAAAATCGGTATGTTACCTTGTGATTACAAATGCTGTTTCATGACAAATGTAAGTTTTACACGGTGAACAAAAAAAGAGTTCAAAATACATATTAGCATTATTACTTCAGTAAAAATGTAACATTAGCGCCAAAAATCTTCATTTCGTAACTACTGTTTTCTACTGTCACTCAAAGTATTCACGGCATTACCTAATATCCATAATTTCATGCGAAAGAGGGTGGGAAAGAGCTTAATTGGGGAGTATACCAGAGATTTCGGAGTGATCACTCCCACTGGTTACCATTGTAAAAGCATCACAATTAGTTTTTCTAAGTGCATTTTTGGATAACTGAGAATCTTTGTTTTACATTCTTTTAAATTAATGACCTTTTCATAAACTATTTTATTAAAAATTATTAATACATTTTTTACATAAAACCACGTGCATAGTTTAATAAGATATAATTCTAAATACATTTTGCAAAATTATTTCATTCGATTAAATTTATATATCTTTTATATTATTGAATATACATGAAATTATTATATTTTTAATCTTCGAATAAATATGTCAACTTGGAACAATTTTGGAAAATGATTTCAATAGCTCAATTCTGCTCAATAGTTCAACGTCAATAAATCAAATTTATGCAGTAATAATAACATAGTAAATAAATATTAAGCTGGATAGCAGAAATAAAATATTTGTTTTATCTATCTTTGTGAATCATAAATAACATTATTTGGAGGGAAAAAATGCTTGATTAAATTTTTAATCATTAAGAGATATTTAGTAAAAGTTTTTTTTCCCCAAAGAAACTGCATTTAAAATAAAACTATAACTTTAAGATAAAATGATATGGATCAGTAATTGCACCTTTAAGAGACAAATGCAATAAGCCTCAAGATAAAAAAAATAGCACCTAATTAACTTCCACTAAATAGGATTAAGTTTTAAGACAGTAATCCTTCAAATCCTGAATTTTCTTTTATTGAACGATCTCGACTTAACATTTGGGAGAAGTCAAAAATGAATGAAAAAGCAAATTATAATAAGATATTAATGCTTTTAAGCTTTCACAAAAATGCATAGAAATAAATAAGAACTAAATAATACATCTGCAGGAAAAAAAGGAAAGATGTTTTTCTAAATGCAATTTTCTAAATTATGATAGTATTTTTAAAAAAAATTTAAATCGATTCGAAATAATTCTAAAATAAAATTCAAGCATCATAGACACTGCTGCCATTTTGAGAAAATAACAGCCGTGCTGTTGATTTATCGGGCATCATCAGATCTTCAATGCTTAAAGGCGATATATGTCTCATTTGTAAATGACTCAAACCTAATAAAATGAAAAGTTGAAATGAAGTATGTTTCATTTTTCAATTATACTATTGAGATAACAGCTAGTCTATACCAAAAATTTGCGGGAAAGGAATGCGTTATCTTTCAAAAGCTGCTAATAATTGTTTTATGCTTTCACCGTATTTTTTGACAAATACTTGAAAGAGGAATGATTGTGTGTGGTACTTAGAGTATAAACAACAGATCAATTAAAGCGTAACAAGAAAAAAATACTAGAATTTTAAACAGCTTACGCGAATGGCAACAAGATGTCATCAAAACACAACATTGGGCAAAATGCTATACTGAATGATAAAGATGAATGGATCTTGAAATTCTATATTGAATGAAAAAAAAATGAACGGATCTCAAATTGCTATAATGAATGAAAAAGAGGAATGGGTCTTGAAATGCTGTACTGAATGATAAACATGAACGAATCTTGAAATGCGATATTGAATGTTAAAGATGAAAGGATATTGACATTATAATATTGAACGGATGGTAGTTCAGTACTACAATAAATCAGTTTTCCAAAAAATAAGCACAAGAAACTGTTTTTACAGAACTTTAAACTTTCAATCTAGCGATTCTGGACAATTAATGTTTAGTCAATAAAGAAATATGTAAAATATTGGTGATTTATCGGAATTTTAGTAAATAATGCAACTAATCAGATATAATGAAATTAGACCTCCCGGCAGTAGTAACATATAATAAAAATTAAGTGTTAACACAATTTAAGGTCATAAGACAGATTTCGATCAAGTTAAAAACCAAAGAAATATTTCCTCTTTACTTTGCTTAGCGTTCCATGAGGAATATATTAGTCTTCTATATTGCGTCGTCCAACATTTTGATTCTACCATGACTCCTTTCTTCATCTATATTTAAGGATTAATGTTGATTTCTTATTAGAATGCTTTATGGAAGATTATGCTTATCTCTTATTCCAGGGGTTGGCAGCTTTATTAAAATTTAACTACGCTTCTAGCTATATTTCTTCATTTCTTTAAGAATCAAGGTACTGTCAAGTTTGATTAACTCTTCTTTTTAAAACATTGACTCTTTCATTCCTAAGACCATTTCCCTTTTAGATACCTCAGAATAATGGAACGCCCCAGTTTTTCTTTCAAATATATGAAAAATTCCCTACACCCGCAAAATCCGCAATGTTCGTTTGTGCTCTTAAGGGGTCGCTATATAAAGGACATCTACTCAGCTAATAACTATTATGCAAATGCATTCTCTTACTTCCTTTGAATGTTCTTAGATATCATCCCGGTCTTCCAAATCCTTCTGGGTAAACGTATCTAATGAACAAAGTGTTAATAACCAATCAAACTTAAAAAAGAGGGAGATAATTTGAGGCAATATCCAGGCACTTCGAAATATGGTTATAGTTTCGCTGAGTGGACGTCTAGTGTTTTTCTGTACTGATAGAGTTAAAAGTCTACCTTAGGACGTTATCCTAGTAATTAATAATAGTAATAATATTTTGGGAATAGCAGATATTATGGCTGTTTTTTTTTAATCTTCCAATGAAAAATAAATGGGAAGGTTAGATTATTTTTAATACATCCAGGTAGATTTAATGGACATTAATCCAAGAGTAAAACTTGTTTTCGTTAAAACTCGAAGTTATTTGTTGACAAAACTTTGCTCCCAATCCATATTTGTCCTTTTCAGAATGAAAGAGAAGAGGAACAAAAAGTTATTTGGTTATTTTATTTTATTCATACATTTTATATAGTTCCATTATGATACGACGGTGATCAATGTTATACTAATGAGCTACTTATATTTACTTTCTAATCTATAAAGAATGCAAAAACCAAAGACAATTTTTTTAATTAACAATAAAATTTCATCATGAGCATTTGGGTTTATCCAAATTTTAGACAGTTCAGGATCCAGAAAAACATTTTGTGGGTATATTTTCGTCATTTTCTTAGTATGTGGAGAATTCAAATTTGCGAAAAATGATAAATTAGAACAATATCTCTCTCAATTTCTTCAACCTACACAAATGAAATATTCTTTTAAAAAACCCGAAAATATTTAAAATCTTACGCTAAAATTTTACTTCCGATAATACTTTTGATATAAGTGATAAGTCCATTTAGATATGAATGATTTCATACTTCGTTTCCAAATCTCACGTCTCACAATGCAAAATTCTGTCGCAAATTGCTCGGTAATTTATCAAAAAGAATTTTCTTTCATTTCACATGTGCTCCACTGATTCTGCACCATGTTTGCGTGTCTACGTTCATTTAAATCAAAAATATTTTCTAACATTTCTTTAAAGCTTTGACATATGCTATAAGAACCAAACTGTTGCAGTTATCGCTTGTGTTCATAAACATAAAATATTTAAATAGAGTACCGAAAGTTATATATTTTTTAATTCTATAGTTTTTCAGTAGAAAATTTAAGCAAATTAAGAAAAATTGTGTAATAATGTCATCAATTATGACATGCACATAGTCAGAAAAAAATATTTTTCACATGTTAATGAATTCAAATTTTAGCCTACGAATATGCAAGTATTTCTTTTTCAAAACTAGTGAAAATATTCATTTTATTACATTAAAATTAGAATTTATATTTTTTTTCAAGAATCTAGATTTCTTAAATATGTTTTTGCCTTCATTTTAAATTTTTTATATGGATGGGAACTAAATATTTCTCTAATAATTGTACAATAACTGTACAATTTGCAAATAAATTCATAATATAAGCAACCATTTATAATCAGTGACTATGAGGAAACTATGAGGAGGTTCATGTTTCTAATAGAAATATCAAAAACGAAATCTTCAAAGAAATACACGATTTAAAATATGTATCTTTGAATTTATAATTCACTAGTTATAAAACATTAGCCAAAAGAAGCAATGTTTAGTCAGATAATAATATTTTTGCTCATTCGCTTCGTTACAAATACTTCAGAAAAATATTAAGGCATTTATGAATCTTTTAAGGCAATTCTTTAACTTTAATTTCGAATTTTTTCACATTGGCTCCTATACAGAAGGTGTTTCCAGTTTTATATGTTTCATAGAATATCAATCTTTAATTTGCTTTTTAAGTCAGTTATTACTCAAGCCTCAAGGTTTGAGTAAAAAAAAAATGAAACTTTTCCTATTTAACATATAAATTTTTATATCGCATATATAGATTAAAAGCTTTTGTACGATCTAGAAAACTACTAAAAAAGTACTACTATAAATGCTTTAAAGAAGTTTCTGCCATTTATTGACATGTAAACGTTACGTTATTAACAATTTCAAAATAGGTATATATAACAATTCTAATTGAATAGCAATGCTGAAATTGGGAAAAATATTATTTTCGAATATAAGTTACTTTTAAACTTATTTAGAGTCCCGTAATTCCAGTTAATTCCAGTTCCCCGTAATTCCCGTCAATCCATCAGGTAATTTTTTCATGCTGATAATTCTTCAGAGTAATTTAGTTTTTTTTTCAAAAGTTGAAATTACTTTATTAAATAAATAAGTTTTGAATTTTAAGCAATTGTTAATGGTAAGTTCGAATTAAAATCAGAATTTGTTATGAAACATTCCTTAGTTGATACCAATTTTATATTTATACGATTGATAATTGCAATCTTATATTATAGTGGAATGAAATTGTGATAGATTTAATACTGTTCTAATTAGTTTCTGAGTTTTCCTAAAAAGCAAAGTTAAAGTGTTTAAATTTTCTGATATAATTTTGTTAAAATGTTGAAATTTTATTGACAAAATTGTCCCAACTTACGAAAATAAGGGAAAATAATGAAAACATTATATTTGTACATTTTGAAATCCTTTTTCATAGTTTATTAAAATAATTGTATTCCAAATATTAATCAAATGAAAGAGTTTTATCACAAAAACTTAAGAAACTACAAGTTCGTATCAAATTACAAAATTTCCGATTTGACCGTAGATATGTGTACTTTAAAATATTATTTTTGGGGAATTCCTGAATTACTTTGATTTTACCGTTAAAATTCTGATTAAACAGAGCTTAATAGTTTTACATTCAGAACCTGATAATTTTTTTATGAGAAAGAAAATTAATGACTACTCACTGAATATATCCGGTAGAGAAATTTTTCATCCAGCATAAGATAAAATACTGTATCAGGCCATTAATTTTCTTTTTCCTAATCCCGTTTCTCAAAATTAAATAAAACATAAATTATTTATTTTTCTTCCGTTACAGCAAAGAATTTTATTAATTTTTTTCGTACAATAACATAGCAAAATAACTATTTTAACATTATATTAACCCTCTATTTCCCGAACATGACAATTTTTTTTAGAAAATTAAAGATTTTTTTTCTTTTCTTAAAAATGAGATGATGAACAATTACAAAGTTTGCCGAACAATTTCTTGCCAATATAGAAAGTGTGTATTTTTATTTTATGAAATTGAAATCATTACACATATTTTTGCAGATTATTTAGCGGAATTCTCTGATGAAATACGTTTTGCAAATCTGAAGTTTAAATCTAAATATTTCATTCTATTAATTATTAATTTTGCTACAGCAGAAGTATTATGCATATTCTTAAATAAAGTGGACATTTTAAAACTACTTATTGTTTAGAAATGAATTTTAAAAAAACAAATTTTGAGTTTTTAAAATTACGAATCCCGATAGTAAGTCAACATATGTTTGCTGAGAAATTACATTTTATAAAAGGATCGCTTCAAAAATATTGATTAAAGTCTTCGATGGCTTTCTATTTTTCTTGCAAATTTCTGCTTACCAGAAAGAACTAAATACCAGTTAACTATTTAATTATGAGAAAAAAAAATTTCAATTAAAGAGAAGTCGTTTTAATCAGATAAATTACTGTTTTTGTAATTATAGATATAAAAGTAGTAGTAGCTCTAAAGGCACCATATGATAATTTAAAAAAAATTGAAAATTGCATATTTCATATTTTAATATCAGTTCATTGAAGTAAAACACATAATTTTATTTCATAATTGTTTTTCATAGTCTTTATGTGGTATTCAAGTATTGGGATTCAAATTTTTTATAATGTTTAGCAGTATGTTCCGTCAAAAGCCATATAATCTCAGTCCGGAGCAAATTGTTGCCTACTTAGTCGCCTTGATCTTAGGGCATCTTGTAGAATAAAATAAAATCTAATTAAATAAAAAACCGGTTCCTTGGAACTTTAACAGAGTTTGATAATTATTTGAAACTCTAGGGGATCGGAAAAGAACTGGAGACCAAATCAATGAGAATCGATTAACCGTAACTTGGATTTGATAGAATTTAGAACAATAATCTTAACCCAACGAAAATTATGTTATTACTTTCAAATTGCTCATTCTTTTTCGCAGCGTTTTCACATTAAAGTTGACCTAAATAGTCTTTTTGTAAGAATTACATTTTGTAATTGAAATTAAATTTTTCGAGAAATTTCATGAATATATTTTCAAACATGAATATATTCTTCGTAAAAATTCTTTAAAACACTCCTCTATTCTATATATATTTTAAATACTATACATTAAAAAATATTGAACAACATTCCGGACATTTTTTTTCTCAGAATAATCATCCTATGGTATATTAAGTCTTTCCAGAAATTAATTATGTGTATTTTTTATTCGTCATATAATTATTCAATAATTTGAAAATCATACAAATTATTTATGAACAAGATTTCCAAACTGAAGTGTAAAATTTGAAGTTAGGTTGACAAATTTAAAATTAAATTAACATTAATTCTTACATAATTCAACTACAAAAATTATTTTTTACGGTCTTTTTTTAAAATTAAATCTATGCTTATAATAAAGCTCAATGTGTGTGTGCGTGTTGGCGCTCAACAGGCCAGACCATTTGACCTACAACTACCAAATTTGGCACATGTATACCTTGGAGGTCGGGAATATGCACCTGGGGATTATTTTTTTCGAATTTTTAATTAGAATTTTATTTATTTAAAAATTAAGCTAAATTTTGGCGAGTTTCTGCTATAGCTTACGAAAATACTACAGCACAAAAAAGATTTTTACATGAAAATAAAGATAAAAAAATATTTTTTTAATGATGCCAATATTTTAATCCTAAGATTAAATTTCTATTTTTAAATAAATATTTTAACTATATTTTTCAACAACTTTTTTCGTACAAAATAAAAATAAAATTTAAGCTGCAAGAGCACGTTTCGCATTCATGGGAAAAATTAGCTTTTTTCAAAGTGTTGCCATCACATTGATTAAAGGTCCAATTAAAAATAAATTAAATTGTTTTGGAAATGAAATCTGCAAAAATATAATTTTCGGCACGTGTCTGTAAAAAATAAAACAAATAAGAAATATAATTTTTTCTAAAAAATAAATTCAAGGAAAATTATTTTATGATCTTTTACACTCTCTATATTATTAATCCAATAAATGAGTTTTATTTTAAGCAAGTTTTGTTTTATATGAACAGGATATCCATTCAAATCACGGTCACACAGCTAATTTATAAACCTTTAGTAAGACACAGATCTGATAAAATGGTCTAAATGGAAAATTATTATATTTTATGTAACTTGATTCAATAAATGCTCTAACAAATAACGAATTTTTGATTTTACCTAAATATTCTGCTGTGAAAATCACGATTAACAATATGTTCTAGAAGCACTAATATTTTAAATAAAAAGAGTTAATTTTCAATCAACTAAATCAATCACTTAAACTGACTGATTTATGAAAATTTGAATATCACTATTCAATAAAAAAAGAATAGTTTTAGATTTTCCATCGATCGTTTCAAATAAAATACGCCAATCAGCACGTAGGTTTGTCAAGATTAATTGGCCTAAGATTATTAAACTGCCAGAGTTTTTCTAAATTTTTAACATTCAAAACTTCATAAATAAATTTTAGTTGATCGTGGAAAATAGAAACATTCATTCATTTATTTAAAATTTGGTGTATCCAGAATATTTCTCAGAATATGTTACCTTACTGCATTAAATTTAGACTTCATAATTTTTGGAATATATTTATAGGCCGGAACAAAATATTATTATTGATTTCAGTTGAATCCTTTTGAAAGCAAAATTAAAAACTGAATTTTATGTTGAATCTGAGAAAGTTTTGTTGAATTATTCTTTGAGATATTACAGAAGTTATGAAAAATATTTTGCAGTTCACATAAGACTTAAATACCGAGCGATTCTGTTTGCACTATTCATATTCATAATAATAATAATAAATAAAGAACAATAAAGATGATAAATAAAATGAAACGCTTGGTTTTATTAAAAAATATCTTTATACTAATAGCAATTTCATCATTTCCACTTTAAATTAAAGTTGAAGTTTTATCGAAAATGACAACAAATTAGCAAAATATTGAGAATCTATTATGAGACCAGTTACTTAAAATATTTAATTGAAAATTGTAGCGAGCGGTAATACTGGCGAACCGGCTGGTCGCCAAAGGCGGCTAGTAATTAATAAAAGAGGTCTTTTTAAAATTGAATAGTAATAATTTAATTCAAATTTTTAGAAGCATTTTAAAAGTCTGATTTTTAATGAAAAAATAAAATAATATTTATTAACAGTCTTAAGAATATTTATTTTAACATTATTTCCCGAGTTCTCGGGGACTGCAATTTTGCAAACACTCAATAAGAGCGCGCGTTTATTATTTTGAACACGTGTTTTTTTTTTCTTTTTTTTTGTATAGGAAAAAATAATTTAATCCCTTACCTAGCACAGTAAGGCAAACCAAAATGATGAACCAAGGCGGAATCATCTCATAACTTCTTCTTTTAATTATCATCACTTTGGAAATTAATCCGTCAGTGCCAAAATATCATCAAACTCCTCATCCAAAACACCGCTGTGAGAGCAACGTTATCGGATGCCTTTCACAGTTCTAACGGGATATCCTGTAAACAGCGTATCGTCGCTTCTCTGTCTCACACGTTTGTGCTACTGAGAAAACCATCCAAAGGAGGTGGATCAGAGTTGGGAATGGCGCGCATGCGCATGGTTTTAGCACGTGGTACCCTACTTGACAGATGAAATATTTTGTTTCTTGCTTCAGTCTACCTGAATAAGAGCCTGAATTGACGTATCTCAGAGTGTCACTTATCTTGTGAAAGCAATATTCTCTCTATAAAGGATATTCTGCTCGGTTTCTTCTTCTATTAAATACTGCATTCTTTTGGATGTGTAGAAATGCCTCTTCTTCATAGAATAAAGCGAAACTGGTCAAAATTTTATTCCCTGATACTTTGCTTTCAAATAAAGTAAGAATATGTATTTTGTGGGAAATATTCTTTTACTGGCTCCGTTGCTTAAATATTGAAATATTTGTAATTTTCTAAGAAATATTTAAAAATCAATATTGAAAACGAAAGCAACTTTTTATCTTTTAGTAAAAATAAATGCACATATGTGAAACTTTGAAGCTGAAACTCGAAAGAATAGTTAAAGTGTTGCATTATAAGATTTATCCTTAACTATATATTCATAAAGAGCATGAAAAATGTACACTAAACTTAAAAAAATTAAAATCATTGATTTCAATCATTTAAAATTTTAACTAAAATTACCGAATAAGAGGAGCATTTTTTTTCTAAAAAATTCAATGAATGCATTATTTTTTTAATCCTTTGGGACAAATAAACTTATAAAGTTACAATTTTCTCAAACTTTGTTTTGAGACGTGGAGAGGGGACCGACTGTTTTCTTTGTCCGTGTAAGATGATTTCAGAAAATCACATACATGCAAGAGTGTGGGAATATCATAAGCAGATTGCAGAAATTGAGAGACCCATCGCGGAAATTCGAAGTTTTTAAAGTATACTTTCATATTGTGCAAATGTAACATCTTACTTTCAATAGTGACATATGGAAATATATATAAATGCTAAAATGTATTTCACATTGTTACTGGATTGTCCCTCCTTATTCCCTTTATTGAATTCTTTCTCTCTAATTTCGGAATATCGGTGGATTTGTCAGATTATTGCACGTACCAGCGTTTTTTTTTAATTCATTAGCCTTGATATGTTCATTTTTAAGACAAGAGCTATATAAAAATGCATTGTACATTTAAACTTGCCTCCCATTACTATTATTAAACTTGCTATCCCATTACTATTATCCTTTATTGCCTTCTAATTCAAAATTGTTCTATTATTTAGAAATATCTACATATATATGTTAGGTCATTTTCTTGCTCTCATTGATTTTTTTTGATTGAATGTTCTTGAGAGTGAATCAAATATTTATTACAGAATTCAGTATTACATAAGAATTCCAGTTAATATGCATAATTAAAATTCTTTATAAATGAATGTCGAGAATGCTTTTAATTTTCAATGAAATCTTAAAGCTTCTAGAAAGAAAATTTTATTAATTCCATAATATTTGCAACTATAAAGTCAATATAAATGACTTTAAGAAGGAAGTTGTAATCGGTTTATAAGTTTGTTATTCATTACTATGCTTTTAATTACCCAGTAAACGAATCCAAATGAAATTAAGAATTTGTTACACGGAAAGAATCGAATTTTTTTTTTCAGAGGAAATGAAAAATATGTTTTCTTAATTGCTATATTTATATTTCCCAACCAAAATTTCATTTGATATTCATTACATTATTAATGTACTTCATGAAGTTTGGCCGTTTTTATAGTTTACACTGTACACATTAAATGAATTTCGATTATTTTGGCACAATTTCACTTGTAAAATTGTTCATTCAATTGTTGAAATAGTTTTTTTAAACAAGTTAATTTTGAAATAATTTTATGCTTTTAAGTATGTTTTTTTCAGCATTAGATTGTTTTAAAAATTATATTTAACACAATCATCTATGGAACCCCATTTAAGATATCAAACATGTTTATAATTTTTCTATATATTTTAAACTGCTGATTTCTCAGTTGTTTTTTAAAACTTTAATTACCTAACCTCAAGTAAACTTCTTAGGTTTATGCAATTAAAAAAACAATTATAAACATACAGTTTCAACTGAAAGATTTTTAAAAGGGAAGTTTAACAAAAATAATATCGATTATATTATTAATGCACTTTTCCTATCAATACAAATGTTTTAATCTACTCAGTTTTCAATGGTCGACGGGTTACAATTGTATACATAACACAAATAAATAAATAAGTCTATATATAACTCTCATAAAATGTTTATATGTAAGTTTTCTTTCCATAAAAATAATTCTCTAATAATTTTTCATTGTTGTTAAACCAATCATTGTTTACAATAGCGACCACTGAATACCATAATTTTTTTGACATAAATATATTTTAACTATGTTTTTCATTGATAAGTTAATAAAGTATTAGAAATCATAACAATGTTGAGCAAAATATCATTGATGTCCTAAAACACTGGCATATTTGGAGATGAATTTCAGTTGATAATCACTACTAAAGTATATTGTTTCTCCTTAAGACCTTTATTTGTAAAATCAAAATAATGAGATTTCTTAATCTCTAGTATAAAATGATTTACAATTAATAAAAAAATGGGCATACATTGCTGAATTATATTAAAACATATATAAAATTATTAGAATAATAATTAAATAAACCTTTAAGAGAATATATAAATTTGTATAGCCATATTATTTATAAATCATATGGTTTTTTATTTGTATATTATGTCTCTGATATAGAAATTTAGAATAACATTAAAAATAAATCAATTCGTCACTATTCACACTTATTTTTAATTTAATTTAAAATTTTGGATTAATATTTAATCGTAATTTCCGAATCTTTAAATTTTAAAAATCATCACATTTATTTTAAATTTAAGAATGCCCAGAAAAAAAAAATTTTCATCTAATATACCATGAAATCTGAATTAAGTTGAGCTAATCTAATTATGAAGTTAAAATATGATTTCTTATTTCAATTTGAAGGATATAGTTTTCCTTAGCGTCATTAAATTTATTTAAAAATTTATATCACTAGAAATTTTATCTTAAATTTTGTTCTCCCTTTCTTCAAGTATAAAAATTAAATTCGAACCTAAATTATTAGTAATTTTTAAAATATTACCTGATTATTCACAAATAAACAGTATTCAATGATTTTATTGAGGACAATCTAATAATCTAAAAGTGGTAGGTCTCTTTCGTTGGATTTTGGTTTATACAATGTATTACGTGCCATTTATTTACTAATGAATACCTGCAAAACATCCAAAGCTAAATAAACCAAACTGCCCTCTACTTTCTGATTTATATAATTTCGTTAATTTAGTAAAAAATAAGAGACAAATCCTTTATCATAAGGAAATTGATATATTTCCATTATAATCTAATATCTTGTCTAATACTGAAACTCATTTCTCATTTCCAAAAATTAGCAAATGCCAATTTCATGATTCGTGAATTAGTTTCATAATGTTTTCTATCTTGGAATAACCAGTGGGGATAATTTCGACAAAACATTATCACATAATCTCTAAGAAAGACATTTCATTCTCCTCCCACACAAAATTGAAAAACTTGGGTAAGACTGCGAATGCCTTTGTCAGTGATAAATAATTGTTTAGATGTATTGTTCTTTGGTATGAAATGTTCTATACATATGTATTGCACTTATGTTACTGAACTTATTCGTACATTTTAAAACACATGAATACGAAAATCGAATTTGTACTTTGGACGCCTTTTCACAAATCGATTAAAACTAAAATTTTACATAAAACTATAATTATATTCACAATTTTAAATATTAAGTTACAATTGATTAAACTGTGGGTGTTTTGAGTTATCATATTTTTATGCCCATAAAAACAATCGGCAAACGATCAGTTGTTTGACAAATTAGGTTAAAATTTTGATATAAAACTCTATTTTGGATGCTTATTTTGTCTACAAATTTTATTTATGCTGCTCCATATGTTTATATTTATTGTGTTTATTTGTACACGAACAACTATACAGATTAATATTTTTCAGTATTGAGTTATATCTAATTTGGATTATAGATTTAATACATTTTATTAATTAATCTAAATTTGGATTATTGATTTAATACCACATTTTTAGATTCGTATCAAAATTGATAGAAGTCTAAAAATGTGGTATTAAAATCTATATTCCAAATTTCATTCCTCCATCTTAAAGCTTTTATGCGCTATCTTGTTTACGGTCAGACAGACATGATTACAAAAATGTGTTTTCTGGCCTCTGAGATGTCTAAAATAGGGATATTCGTGAAAATTTCTTGATAGAATTTTTCGACAATTGCAGTATTTTCTCTTTTTTATCTTTCCTTTAGAAGAAAATAAAAATGAATCTTACTATATTCTCAATGAATTATGAATCATAGCAATTAAATAATATAAATTAATACTGTGGAGTAAATTTTTGTAATAAATAAAATTAATTAAATAAGATTTTTTTTTCAAAAGTAGTATAGGAATAAACTTTTAATTTGCTGAATTTTGATTTAACTCGTAAAGAGAAAATATGGTAATTTAAAGATTTTTATCAAATCCCATTTGACATTTCTAATTAGCTTTCCGTTATAGTTTCATTGCTTTAATTTATTAAGCATTTACTTATGCAACCTGGGAATTGCGTAGGTCTTGCACATTTCATGATGCAGGTTCATGTTTTTATAGTAAATGTTATTCTGTCTGATCACTGAAATTAAATTATCTTCATGAAGGCTACGAGAAATCAAGAAAAGTATGTGGCATAATAAATTATACCACACAACATTTGATGCGTATAATACAGCTAATAAATTACAATCTAAATTCAATTAAATCTTTTATAAAAATATGATACTACCGTACTGATGCATTCATAAAACATTTTTTTATTAAACTTGAAATTGGATAGTTTAAAAATTCGTTTGATGAAATCAAATATTATATATAATTAAATATAAAATCAATTAATTTATAATTTTATTAGAATTCATATCTCCTATTTGCACTATAATTCGTATCATGATGTGAGTATTTTACCTTTAAATATAACTTTACCTCTATGATAATATACCTCAGAGACTGTATAAAAAAATACAAAATGCCACTGTAAATATTGTTGTTTGATTATAGGTTTTCATTCCATATCTAATTCTCGAGAGTATCAGATTTAACAGGAATTTATTATCTATCCAGTTACAACACAATCAATGTTAAGGGACACATTGATTGAAATGGAGTTTTTTGGATGTATCTGAATTTGTAAAGGATGAGCATTTTGATATATGATAATGGATTGTACCAGATTGATTGATTTAATGGGGATTACTGACACTAAAAAAATTGTACCAAAAATATTTTACAGTTTGTGAAGAAATAAATTATCGGTATTTGCTTGTATGGATTTTCATACATTTAATTTATAAAATCATGTACATGAAGAATTCAAAAAGTATTTTATTAGCAGTGAAAAGAATTAAGCAATGTGTGGAATTTCAGTGCAAACAACACTGCGCCAATTATTCTATACAGTTATAAACTTCGACAGATATTTTATTTTATATTTTATTGTAAGGTAAAACGACATTTGGTGTCACCTGTATCTTATATCCATGTAGAAAAATATGTTATCTACATTAAAATAATTTGATATATTACATTTAACATCTTTTTTTATATATTTTATCAAATGCAGTACACTTTTGTCATCAAAAGGCAGATGCATTTTTTAAAAAACGGATACTCTCTATTTTATCATAAAAAGGCATATGGTTTTCCAAATCAAAAAGAAAATATCCCCGCTGTCCACAAAACCTTTGAATTACCATAAATGTTCAGCATTTATTTATTTCTCGTTATTTTATATATCACTAAAACTCTTCTCTAGTAAAAGAAAAGCGTTTATACATTTTTTTATGTTTATTTCAGTCTGTAGCTTTCATCGAGTCACACTGCAGATGCATCTTGCCTTTTTCATGATATTTAAAACAAGTTCTGAGTATCATAACAGATTCTTCTTCATATAAAAGAGCGTTACGACAGAAGTTTTGATAAAACAAGTAAAGGAAAAAAAATTCAGTGGGGCATGCATTTTTACTGCTCCTTGCAAGATACATTTACGGCTCCAACGCCTCATTGATTGCATACCAAGAGTGAAGTGCTTGCTTCTACCCATGAGAGCGAGCATATCAGTAAAGGGACTTTGGGACCGTTAGTATTTTTAAAATTTCAGTAAACTTTCAAATGGGATGTAGTATTTCATGTTCATAACATATTTGATAAAGTGTTAGGATAATTAAAAAAAATCATTCATTTAGCAATAAAACACGTGATATATTACTTAAGCTCCAAAATTATTTTAGTAGAGGAAAAATTGCAATGGAGTTAGTTATATAAATTTTGTATTTTGAGGCTAAAACTCAAAGATAATTGTACAGCGATATGTGAAAAGGAAATGTTTAATGTACATTTTAAAGCAGGACAGAATATTTGGATTTGTCATCATGCCTATAAAGCTAATTAATTTATTAACGTAAATATAAGCCACTGAAATTCAATTATTTACTAATAAAGATATAAATTTGGGTTCTTGTAATTCTCATCATTATTTAATATGAATTGGGTTCATTACTTAGCTTAAAAATAAATGCAGTGAAATATGGGGGATTCCATATTTTTGGTAGATAAGAGTCCTTAATTACTTGTGTGTTATCATATACTTTTAAAACATAAAAATTCAAAAAGTTTTCAAGTCTACTTCACTCTTTATAATTATTTCTCTCTTTTCAACCATTATTCCTATTAAGACGCAACAATGGTGAAATAATATCAATTATAGAGTTTATTTTATATCCACACTAAAAATTATTAAAAAAATATTGAACAATTTTATATCCTTGTATAAACTTGAATTTTTAGTTTAATAAATTCAATGATGATTTTTATCTATTAATATTCAATTTTATCTATTAATATTAATATTCAAGTTTCATCTATTAATATTCAATATTTATATATATTTCCTTTAATTTCAATATTTGTTCTTTATGAATCAAATTACAAATTGTGATATTAAGCATAAGAATACATTAATAAAAATAAGTCATGCTTGCTTGCTTTTATTACAATTAGAAAGTGTATCGACATTTTCCTCGAAAATGAAGTCCTCAGAATAGCTATGAGAATTAAATAGCGAAGCGAAATATTACAATGATAAATATAAGTCTATCGTAGTTATATTTTATATTGAAATTAAATTATTATTATTGGATTAAAATCTTTTTCATTTTTAGCGTTTAAGTTTTATATTTCCTGAGTGATATGCAGGAAATATACAGTTGTAACAAAAGTAACTTCTAAGTGGATTGCAATCAAGGTTTCGAGGAGCTTTATAATTCGCACTCTTTTGAAATTAAACGAGTGTAGGAAAAATGTATTTTACAAGAAATAAAAGTGTTAAATTGCTTTTAGTCATTAATTCCATCCCTGCTTTTAATATGATTTACAATTCCATCAGCGACAATTCATAAAATTTATTTTAGAGAAAAAATGTCTCTGAAAATCTCATAGGCATTAATTAGATTTTCAATAATTATTTAAAAACGTTTTTCATGTTCCACTGAAATAAGAAATATTTCTTTTCAATACAGCAAAATCAAACTATTATTTCAGAAAATATGATTATTATCAAATTTTAGGAAATCTGAGCCTTCACTAAATCTTTAAAAAATTAATAAAACATCAAAACTAAGAAGCAATAATTTTAATCGTATTTATAATCACAATCAGAAGTGTAAAGTTTACCGTTGGATGTTTGAAGTGAAAAGAAAGCAAAAGTGGAATTTGTCCACATTCATCAGCTCATAAGGATGAATACACATTTAGAAAATAAATATAAAAAAAGAGGCGTTTTTGAAAAAGTCTAAGACTGATGAAATACAGAACGTGAGTATTCTACGAAAATTCAAAAGCTCGCAAATTATGAAATTAAAGCAATTTTTACGTTTATATTTAAGTAGACAGAAAAAAATTGTATAAAGGAATGCGAAGTAAAATAGAAACTAAAATAATCATTTAAAGAACAAAAGAAATAAAGCATTGACCGAAATTTGCTATGGCATTATAACACTTCGAATTTCAATTATATTTTATGTTATTCGCCATGAATATAAGAGCGATCGCACATTTGATGAAATCTAATGAATATATCGTCTAGGAATACAAAGTTTCCCCTTTCACGAAAGCATAAGCATTGAACATTCATACTGAGTTTAGTTTCAAGAATTATCAGAACCAATACAAATATTTCCTTATTTTTTGCAATAAAGATTAATGTTTTATGCATTCTCAAATAATTTTATGTAGCTATATATAATAAATTTAAGATTACTCATTTAAAACTTAACAAAACCTTCCTTAGAAAAATTCAGTTTCTGAAATATCTAATGTTACGCTTTTAATATAGAACAATAAACTTATAAAAACATATGCAGTGAAAAAAGAAGATAACAAAATTTACTTAATGAACCTCTACGAATTTATTATTCTGAGGGCATTTCCATGCCACACTGCAACTTTTAAAACACCATTGAACAATAAAAAATATATATAGTAGTTTGCTTGTTACTTGGAAGCTTTCTGTTTAACATAAATATATTGCTGAAATGTATAGTAATAATACACTATTAGCACCCTATTCTATTAGTTTCATTATTTTTAGCATGAGAAGTTGATGACTTTAATTATAGATTCTTTTCAAATATTCATTTATTTTATAAGGCAGATAACTGCAATTAATTTAATATAACAATGCAGTTTATACTGTATACTTTTCTTAAAGGAAAATGTAAAGTAATATTTTCCTAATTTAGGGATGTAGAACTTATTTTTCATTTTACTTTAATCTGCAATGCATCTTTTTGTCACATCTTTGCCCTTCCAACAAGGTATTATTTGTTAGATTAATACTTTTTTTACTGTCATTATTGATTTTTTTTTCTAAAAAAATAAATTTTAAGCCTAAGTAAATTTACAGAAAGTTTTTCTAAGAAAAAATTAAATAATAGTAAGGAGAGATTTAAAATACAAAACATTTCATAAAGGAAAATGTAAACCTTCTGTTAAACCGATTACAAAACTGAATTAAAAAGTAACTTATACTCTATGTAAATATATATAACTAATAAAAGTAATCATTTTTAGAGTAAATAATGTCATAATAGGGAGAGATATAAATTACAAAACTTAAATGAATTCAATAGATCTTTTCTTTAAATATGAAAGAAAGCATTCGTATTAAGATTTTGTTGTTAAAATTAAAACACGATTTTATACAATCTCTGTGATTTTCTTGTTCGGAAAAATGTATCGCAACTTTTTTTCCCAGTTGATGTCAGATATTTGGATTCTTTAAGTGTATCTTAGTGAAGACCAAGCATTTTGTTGGTTATGTGCCAAAAAGGTGACCTTAGCGTTTTTGGGTGGTGGAAGAAATAAGTAAACATTTGCTGTAATGTTGTTTTTCTCCCTTCATTTCCTGAAAGCCAAATAAAAAAAAGAAAAAATACACATCCTCTTCGATGAGTTTTTCTCGCTGAAATCGTTCCACTCAACTTAAAGAAAATGACCTATTGTGGCAGTAGAAGTCTAAAGTTGTATTAAGTGCCAAAAACATAAGAGTTCATGAAAGGATCTTGCAATTTATTATTTCTGATAAAGTTACATTTATTTGTGAAATAACTTTTCGTTAAAGGAAATGCAATATTTGTATCCACGGTAAGTCCCAGAATATTTGAAAAAAAAATCTTATTATTAATCATTTTTAATTTTTTTTTTCTTTATACATAACAAAGTTTCATCTTTTCTTTATCTAAGCTTCGTTATATAAAGTAAATAAATGACAAAATGTGAGCATTTTTTTAAACTTTTAAGTTTATTTTTTTCTTTTGAAATGTACAATAAATTACTTTCAGCTGATTATTCTCAATATTAGTGGCAAAAGAAATTTCATTATTTTTAAGGTTTGATTCTAAAATATGAATTAAAATTTTTAAAAATAATTTTAGTTTTAATTTCAATTGATTCCATATCAATTTTTTTAAATATAAAATATTTCGAAGCAATATTTAGTAATGGATTTTATTCAAATGCTGGGTTTTTTGCTTAGAAATATTAAAAAACGATTGTAAAGGGTATAAAATATGTATATTGTTAAAATGTGTATTACCTTTCTAATATTCCTTTAAAAAGTTATATTTCATTTTGGAATATTAAATTATTTTCATCACATTAAATTCAACATTTATCTATTTAAACTAGAAGCATAAACTTCTTGTGTGCCAACAGGGTAATATGGTGACAAATGTAAGTCTCTACTCAAGAAATAGTATAAGAAATTTGAAATTGAAAAAAAATCAACCACAAAATACAAATAAAAAGGATAAAGTAAAACAAGAAATATGACATGATCAGTAGAACAAAGAAAAATAAAATATATACATATG
>JAPMOR010062865.1:21372-38154 GCA_026543865.1 Argiope aurantia | reverse complement strand
TAGATAGACAAGATAGATAGATAAATAGATTGATTGATTGATAGATAGACACATTTAAGTTTTGCTTGAATATTTAAAAATAGCATAATGCCACTAAAGAAAAGTATACAAGGAAAACAAATTCCTGATATAATTAACGTGGAACTAGTACTCATACTGGCGAAAAATAAAATAGCTGGTTGCAAATCAAAATATTTCTAAGTCTCCTTGTTCAAGATAAAGGAAATGGTAGCAGAACAATTGTTTTTGACAGGATCCTGAAATATAGTGGATATCACATAAGTCATCTGCGTTCTTCCATTAAAAACGACAAAGATCATTGTAGAGCTCCATTACGCTTTACATCCAGTAATAGGTTTCTGCTGTAATCAATCTCAAATAAGAGGCCCTGATTTTTTTGCTTGTATTTTTGTGCGCGCATGTGATGTTATATTGGAATGAATTATAGAATTCCTCTTTTGTAATTCACCGTATTGTTTTTTATTTGACTTTAATGTCTACGTAAATATATGCTTTTAAAAATCCCATTCATTCTTTGTTTCAGATATTTTTGTCAATTTTATTTATTTTCTGTCACATACCGGCTGAGAAAAAATGGATGGCAGAATGTATACATACATGTAGTATTCGATGCATTACAAAATAATGAGAGAATGCATAATATCGGGAAATGCAAAGAAGGAAAACTATTCTTAATGGTTTTAATTGTTAAATAGAAAATAAGACTTCTTAAATTGATCTTCTTTTCAACTCTTTTTTTTTTTCATGTACTGGATTTTCTCAAACGTTGACTTTTCTTAACAAAGGAAAGCTAAAAATATTATAGCATAAATCATTTTATCTATTTTTAAAAATATTCATCAGATATGAAGTTTTTATAATTATTTTCAGAAAAATCATAATCAGAATAGAATTCTTTTATATTTTATTAAATTGCGGATTAATATTTATATTAATTAATAAGAGGAGAATAAACATTCCTAAAGGCTTTGCTAAAATAAATTTTAGTAATCGACAAAATTATGTGTGTGGTCGCCTAAGCTGTCAAAAATTATGCAAATTGAAACTATATAACTTTTTTATGAAATTTGTATTATTTTTATTATAATAATGTAATACAATTTTTGTAACTCATGCGTTTATTATTTTAAGTGTCAATTGAAAATGAATAATACTTTTGGATGAATAAATCAATAGTATTCACTATGTAATAGAAGGTAATAAACCTGCATGTAAAAAAGTTCGAATTAATATGAAATTGTGAGTTTGTGAATATTTTTCCTGGCGAATATCAGAAGATATAATTAAAAATTTAACTTGAATCTATTAAAGTTATGTTTTTTGAAACACCTGTTTCACATAAAATTATTTTGATTTTTAGTAATAACAATTTCATGTCAGCTGGAAGCATTGCAAAATGTACTAGAGTTAAGTGAATTACAAAAAGGTTCAATAGTGAAAAATAATTATATGAAAATATTGTTACTATATTAAAAATAAGATTTGTATATCTATGCATATTTTAAAAAAGATATTGATTTTAGGCTGGCACTAAAATCAGTATCGTTTTAATCACTATTACAATTAGTAAATATTGTGATAATTTTTGGGAAACGCTGAAAATGCTGCATTTTATTGAGCTCATAGCTATCAAATAAGCATATAGAAAATGCTTGGTTATTAATTATTTACTAAAAGATTTTTAAATTTTAATTAGATTTTTAATTGAAAAAATAGATATGTCAGCCATTTTCTTTAATAATTCTAAAGCACAATATTACAGAAAACCATTTTTCCTAAAATATCATATTTTTATTAATATAAATTTTATTTCCGTGTAATCATTGTATTAAAATTATAATTTCTTAAAATTAATGTTAAGCATAATTTGGACAGTCTTTGCTGTAATATTGAAATTTAACAAAATTGGATACATTGGAAAACAGTGAGATGTTTATTATTCATCAAAGTGTTCATCAGTGAATATTAAATTAGTGTCGATTAAAAACTTGTCTTGAATAGATATTAATTCCAATGCATAATTTTCACTTTCGCACTTATTAGAATGTTGAGTATTCCAATGGAAAATTTTCAAGCAATGAAAATTATCCTATTCAAAAAATGATTAATTTACTTCGTTGTTCTAATTAACAATGTTAGTATTTGTAGCACTGCTTTCCTTCTCTGCATGTTTCTTGGTAAAGAAGATAGTTTAACAGATTTGGAAATTTCTACTGACTGAATGTCGAGTAAATATATATTGATCTTCGCTACTAACTTGACAACTATTTGGCGAACTGATGGATTATTTGGCTACTCTTTAGAAATGAATGATATTGAATATTCGAGATTCTTGGAAATAACACCAGTAGAATTCGAGATCTAGAGCTAAATCTAGAATACTCAATGGCTTGTTTCAAAGGTTATCAGAGTGGAAAGGCATGAACAGATGAGTTTGGCTCAAGGGAATAGTTGAAAGAAGTGTCTCTAAACGCCTCTCATCATCAGTGGTTTTCTTTTGTAAATTAAAGAACAACATTGCTATGAACATCACTATGATTCAGGAAGTAGTGAAACTTAAAGCATTTTATTTTTGATTAGTTTCTTTCATCTTATTATATAGTATTAAATTTCATGTAAAAGTGTGATACAATTTTCGCGGTTGGTGCATTTATATCACATATAGGATGGTGTTATCTAGATTTCATCGGATATCTAGAGCTTTCACAACTAAAAAAAAGAGGTTTCTATGTTTTTTTTTATTTTTTTTATTTTTATTTATTTATTTTTAATTTTCGCACACAACTTCCAGATAATTTCAACTTACTATCTACAAACTTGATCAAACAAAAATTTGACAATAATTTGATTATGTTTTTTAAGCAAAAAGAGTTTAAACATGCAAAAATATGGATACACAGTGAATAATTACATATCATATTAAAAAACAAAATTTTATTGTTTTATAAATAATTGCTACTACATGTTTTAAGCAAATGTATACCAGTTATACAGAAACAGTAACTCTTCTCTCTAAGTTTATAAATTGCACATTAGCTATACCACATTTCACTGCGGAATTTAATGTTCCAATAAACCGTGATTTAGTAAAACTTTGGAATATATTCGTAATACTATTAAAAACAAATAAAAGCTTAACAAATTCCTTACAACTGCAAGAACTTATCTGTTTTGCCATTCTAATTGTTTTCTTACTAGAAGAGGTAATGCAGCAAAGAAATAATGACCGTCTTCCAAAAATAAAACTTGTCGGAAAGGCACTCAAATTGATGGATGGAACGGCTTTTTCATTTCTCATACCCGTAAGTAATTGCCGCAATTCTCGTAAAACACACTCGCGGCTGAAGAGAATCAGATAACGTCGGACAAAAGCGCTGGGCTTTTAAAAGACGAATAATTTTTCTTGCTTCTACTCTGCCTACGTGCGAGATTCTCTTGTTTCCGTAAGGATTGTGTTGCATTTTCCACACGGCCGATTCCCATTGAAAAATTAGTACGTAGCTGAAAGGTAGCGTAAAAGAAATTGGGATTGCCTTAAGAATAACATGAGATATATTGAAGTCATAAAAGGAAACGAATTTTAGATATATTATAACATAAATAAACGATGTTTTTTTGTGTTTTAAAAAATCTAGATTTATATTATATTTAGACAAACAAATTTGCTTTTTTTAGGGCATTGTGATCGCAGAGACAATAATAGGTATTTTACTGCCTATTAGTCTTTTTTTAAAATTATTTAATTCAGATTCACATTTTAACAAACTTTAAATTTATCAGCATGTCAGAGTTCGTTTTAGTTTAATTTGACAGATAAAAAGGTTTGTAAAATATATTATCATATTAGTCAATAATTTCCTTATATAGATTAAAAGCATTTTATTCTTATGATAAATTATAAGGAAATAAGAAATATTATAAAATATGTTATAATAAAAATTATTATTTTGCAAGATATATAAAACGGAATAGAGCATTATCAGTTAAATAGATTATTAATAATAAAAAATAATATAAATTTGTGAATAATGCGGATTTTATTAATTTTATACTTTTTTTATCATAAAAAATAAAAATAAATTGTAATTCTGATATATTTAAATTCATATTTTTTAAATATTTTGCAAAATTATTTATTTGAAACTAGGCAAATAAACATTTTTATAAACGCTCTGCTAATATTAGTTCTAGAAGTCCTGCTTAAGTGATAATCTGCTATTGGTTATAAGAGAACACTGAATCTATCTGTATGAGCTGAATGTGAGAGTGCATCAGAAAATAATGGAATATGTCTATCTAATTTTTACTAATTTACTCAATTAGTATAAAAGAAGTTCATTTCTATTATTTCAATTTGGTTTATTTTTATGGATCAAGAGTAAATTTATATTTTTAAAAAAGTAATTTAATTCCCAAATGGATTGAACAAAGTATGATTATTTTTATTTTATATCTTATCGACAATATATAATTAAATTTGAAAAGAATTTATAATTTGTATATGCTTAAAGTAATCATTTTTTTATAATTTATAAATGTTATTAAACGAAGATTTGTACTTCTTTATTAAATAAGATTTATCGTCAAAATATATTGTAACGAAATTTCAGGGTTCGTTTGGATAGTAGAAGTTATATGGTGTGGAGAACGCTCAATCAGCAGGCAGCCGTAGTTTACGTTTATTTACACGAAGACACACAGGACAGCACAAAGACGACAACTATATACAGAACAGAGAAGTCAATTATCTTCAGCCGCAAGACGTGCAAACAGCAGCACACAACAAAACTCTACTGCAGACAGTAGCGCACAGCTTAGTTCAGCACTAGCTTGACTCCGTCGATTCCGACTACGACTACTCTGGCAGCTGCGGATGCCTCCTTTTATAGGTCTCAGGAGGTGGGGCTAGAAGCCTCTCAACCAATCAGGATCGTTCGGGGCGTATCTCGGTTCCTAATGGACGGATCGGGAAAATTCTCTATGTTTCGGGTATAATCTATTTTGGCGCCAAAGTCCCCAAGTTTGTCGCCAAGCTTTGGGACCTCCGACGCGACACCCGGATTTCATTCAATACAGATGACTGTAAAACAATCTTACTGATGATGTAACCAACTATGCTGGGAAGCAGAATTGCAGGTTTGTAACAGTATATAGAATCTTTCTTTTTATTAAACAAAGCGTTAGCTATTTTATTGTTTTTTTCTTCTTTATAAATACTTACTTTACTTCCATGAAAATTCGAATTATATGAAAAATACTTTACTAAGTGTAAAATTTATCATTTTGAAATGCTTCAAATTCTCACAGAATGCCACGATTAATTGCTTTAAAAGAAAATATATTAGAAGATATTTTAATTGAACAAATAATATGTAATAATTTAATAATAATTACTATATAAATGGAAAGTTTCATTTGGGTAAATTATTACATAAGTAAACATTCGGGATGCACAAAATTATTATTAATTTTTTATAAGAAATACATAATATTAATTTTTTTGCAGAATAAAGATACAAACTTGAAATTGAAGTAAAAGTTTCTGTAACTAATACTATAGAGCTCCTAAGTATTTATTATTGATACGCAGGTGAGCTGCATCGGAAAATGAATCGTTGATAACTAATATATAGTAGTTTTCATTTGTATTATAGACTAGCCGCCTTTGGCGACCAGCCGGTTCGCCAGTATTAACGCTCGCTACAATTTTCAATTAAATATTTTAAGTAACTGGTCTCTTAAAGGATTCTCAAACAAAACATTTTTTAATCTTCAAATTTTGATAGTCATACCAAACTTATACTGTTTAGATCGTTTCGTTTAATTCACTATATATATTTTGCTAATTTGTTGTCATTTCCGGAAAAACTTCAACTTTAATTTAAAATGTAAATGATGAAATTGCAATTAATATTAAGATATTTTTTTAAAAAACCAAGCGTTTTATTTTATTTATCATCTTTATTGTTATTTATTAATTATTATTATTATTGAATGCGAGTATTGCAAACAGAATCGCTCGGTATTTAAGTCTTATGTTAACTACAAAATATTTTTCATAAATTATGTAATATCTCAAACAATAATTCAACAAAAATTTCTCAGATTCAGCATAAAATTCAGTTTTAAGTTTTGCTTTCAAAAGGATTGAAATGAAATAAAAAAAACAATATTTTGTTCCTGCCTATAAATATATTTCAAAAATTATGAAGTCTAAATTTAATGCAGTAAGGTATTATATTCTGAGAAATATTCTGGACACACCAAATTTTAAATAAATGAATGAATGTTTCTATTTTCCACGATCAACTAAGACTTATTTATGAAGTTTTAAATGTTAAAAATTTAGAAAAACTCAACATTTTCATAATCTTAGGCCCATTAATCTTGAGAAACCTGCGCGATGATTGGCGTATTTTCTTTGAAGCGATCGATGGAAAATCTAAAATTATCCTTTTATTAATGAATAGTGATATTCAAATTTTCATAAATCAGTCAGTTTAAGTGATTGGAAATTAACTCTTAAAGTCAGTGATTTAGTTGATTGGAAATTAACTCTATGAACACCATAAAATCTGTGCTTTTTCTTGCAGTGTATGCATTCTCCTTAATATCCGCTCAAATGAAACATCACATACAAAAGTACTACATAGAACAAACGCATCAAAAGTAAACATAACATTTCAATAGTTGCCAAAAACAAAAGAGAGAAAAATGCAATTAATAAGCAGACGATATTTAGAAAAGTACAGATATTTAGACTGGAAAATGAAATTATCTGACATTAACCACACGCGCAGACGATATTTACAAAAGTAAAAATATTCAAATCTGAAAAGGAAAATATATGAGTTATTCCATCAATAAATGCCATAAGTTTGTTTATATCTTCATTATTTTATGAGTCATTAAACATCAAAATGGGTCCGGAACTAAATAAACACCCTGTTTAGAAAGTGTGAAAGATCATAAAATAATTTTTCTTGAATTTATTTTTTAGAAAAAATAATATTTCATATTTGTTTTATTTCCTACAAACACGTGCTGAAAACTCTATTTTTGCAGATTTCATTTCCAAAAAGATTTAATTTATTTTTAATTGGAGCTTTAATCAATGTGATGGCAACACTTTGAAAAAAGACAATTTTTTCCCATGAATGCGAAACGTGCTTTATTTTTATTTTTATTTTTTACGAAAAAAATTATTGAAAAACATAGTTAAAATAATTATTTAAAAATTCATTAAAAATAGAAATTTAATTTTAAGATTAAAGCATTAGTATCATTTAAAAGATAATTTTTTGATCTTTAACTTCATGTAAATATCTTTTTTGTTCGGTAATAATTTCGGAAGTTATAGCAGAAACACGTCAAAATTTCGCTTAATTTTTAAATAAATAAAATTCTAGTTTAAAATTCGAAAAAATAACCCCCGGGTGCACATTCTCGTCCTCCAAGGTATACACGTGCCAAATTGGTAGCTGTAGGTTGAATGGTCTGGCCTGTAGAGCGCCAACATACACACACACACACACACACACATTAAGCTTTATTATAAGTAGAGATTGAAAAAAATTTCAAAGGGTTACAATAAATAAATTATGCAGTTTCTTGATTGAAAACAAATGTTTGGAAGAATCTTAAAAGGGGAAAAGAAATAATATTTTTAAAATTCATCTCATTTCCCCTTTCCTAAATATATTGTTACAAACCTTACAATGCGGCTTCCCAGCATAGTTTGTTCCATCAAAAGAAAGACTATTTTAAAGTCCACGGAGTCCGGGTGTGCGTCGGAGGTCCTAGAGCTTGGCGACAAACTTGGCGACCATTTGGCGACTTGGCGACGAATTTGGCGACTTTGGCGCCAAAATAGATTATACCCGAAACATCGAGAATTTTCCCGATCCGTTCAGTAGGAACCGAGATACGCCTCGAACAATCCTGATTGGTTGAGAAGCTTCTAGCCCCGCTTCCCAAGACCTATAAAAGGAAGCAGCCGCAGCTGCCAGAGGAAGGTAGACGACAGGGGAGTTCGAGAGCAGCGAAGTCAGAGGTGTCGAGAGACGACGGAGTCGTTGGAGTGGTGGTCGAAGTCCCAGTCGGAGAAGTCAGTCAGAGTGGACAGAGCGGTGGAGTCGGAAGCGACGGAGTCAAGCTAGTGCTAAACTAAGCTGTGCGCTACTGTCTGCAGTAGATTCTGGTTGTATGCTACACGTCTCAGCTGAAGATAGTCGTCTCTGTGCTTTATATAGTTGTCGTTTTTGTGCTGTCTTTTGTGTCTTCGTGTAAATAAACGTCGTTGTTTTTATTCTACTGCCACCTGCTGATTCAGCGTTCTGTACACCATATCACTTCCACTATCCAAACGAACCCTGGCAGAAATTTCGTAACATTATTAAACAACTATTTAATTATATTAATTTAAGAGATAATATTGATTGGAGGATTAGTTTTGTTTGCTTTCTTTATTCCAAATTATTGCGAAAAATCAATGAACTTTATTATATCTATATACTTATAATAAAGCTAAATGTGTGTGTGTATGTTGGCGCTCTACAGGCCAGACCATTAAATCTACAGCTACTAAATTTGAACCGTATATAACTTGGAGGCCGAGAATGTGCACCTGGGGGTTATTTTTTCGAATTTTTAACAAAAATTTTATTTATTTAACAATTAAATTTTGACGTGTTTCTGCTATAACTTCCGAAAATATTACCGCACAAAAAAGATTTTTACATAAAGTTAAAGATCAGAAATTTATCTTTTAAATGATGCTAATGTTTTAATCTTAAAATTAAAATTATATATTTTAATGAATTTTTAAATAAATATTTTAACTATGTTTTTCAATAATTTTTTTCGTAAAAAATAAAAATTAGATTAAGCACGTTTCACATTCATTGGAAAAAATTAGCTTTTTTCAAATTGTTGCCATCACATTGATTAAAGCTACAATTAAAAATAAATTAAATCCTTTTGGAAATGAAATCAGCAAAAATATAATTTTCGGCACGTGTTTCTAGGAAATGAAACAAATATGAAATATTATTTTTTCTAAAAAATAAATTCAAGAAAAATTATTTTATGATCTTTTATATTCTCTATATTATTAATCCAATAAATCAGTTTTATTTTAAGGCAATTTTTGTTTAATAGGATATCCATTCAAATCAGGGACACACTTTAATAAGACACACATCTGCTAAATCGATCTAAACGGAAAATGATTATATTTTATGTAACTTGATTCAATTAATGCTCTAATAAATAACGATTTTTTTATTTTACATAAAGCTTCTGATGTGGAAATCACGATTAACAAAATGTTCTTAAAATACTAATATTTTAAATAAAAAGAGTTAATTTCCAATCAACTAAATCAATCACTTAAACTGACTGATTTATGAAAATTTGAATATCACTATTCAATAAAAAAAAGGATAATTTCTGATTTTCCGTCGATCGTTTCAAAGAAAACACGTCAATCAGTGCGCAGGTTTCTCAATATTAATTGGCCTAAGATTATGAAAATGTTGAGTTTTTCTAAATTTTTAACATTCAAAACTTCATAAATAAATCTTAGTTGATCGTGGAAAATAGGAACATTCATTCCTTTATTTAAAATTTGGTGTGTCCACAATATTTCACAGAATATGATACCTTCCTGCGTTAAATTTAGACTTCATAATTTTTGAAATATATTTATAAGCGGAAACAAAGTATTATTATTGATTTCATTTCAATCCTTTTGAAAGCAAAACTAAAAACTGAATTTTATTCTGAATCTGAGAAATTTTTGTTGAATTATTCTTTGAGATATTACATAAATTAGGAAAAATATTTTGTAGTTCACATAAGACTTATTTACCGAACGATTCTGTTTGCAATACTCATATTCAACAATAATAATAATAAATAAATAACAATAAAGATTATAAATAAAATAAAACGCTTGGTTTTATTAAAAAACATTAGCAAAATATATATAGTAAATTGAACGAAACGATCTAAACAACTTCATAAGTTTGGTATGACTATCAAAATTTAAAGATTAATTTTTTTTTTTTTGAAAATCTATTAAGAGACCAGTTATTTAAAATATTTCATTGAAAATTGTAGCGAGCTATAATATTGGCGAACCGGCTGGTCGCCAATGGTGGTCGCCTAGTTATTAATAAACTGACACGAAAATGGTAGGTTTACTTAAATTTTATCATTAGTTATTTCATATAAACTACAAAGACACACGGAAACAATACAAATGAGAATTGGTAAATCACTTCATTTCATAAATGCAAATAGATTTTCTAATGCTTAGATCATATAAATTTTCTTCCGAAATATATCCATTATTTGTTAGAATTCTAATAAATATTTCAATCAGAACTCATAATAAAATTGTAGCAGTAATAATATCAATATATTTTTTACCTTCCCATATTAGTCTTAAAAATTTAGCAGCTTAAACTATATCTAGATGATCAAGTAGTCTTTTTGTCACATAATTAATCGCATGATTAATTTTCATGGTATATTGTATCAAACTGCGTGAATAATTGGTTTCCTGGACTAATGAAAGGGATGTCTCTTAGTCTGACTAATTTTTTGTATGTTCGAAACAAACTAAACAAATAGAAATTTTAATTTTTTCCATTTACAGGAATCATTATTTATCATGCAGGGAATAAATTCATTTACATGCCAAAATGAAATACAATTTGCTTACTTTTGTTGTTGGAATATTAAGAGAAATGGATAAGATTCTTTTATTCTATAGTATCCTAGACTAAAATGCATATTTTTATTTTTAATATTTTACTTATAATTCAAAGAAATTGATCACGCGATAGTGAAATCCTTTTTTCTTGTTCATATTTTTATATATAGGAAAGGAAAAAGTTTCAAATTAAAACTTTGCCAATTAATGTAAAAAATATTTTTCTGTAGAAATAGAAATTTCCATTTTAGAACTGCGTACTTCTTAAAAATATATTATATTGTTATTTTAATTCAACCATAATATATGTTTAAAGAAAATAATTTTAAATTTCAAGCTGGCATGGCATAATGGCGAGGATAATGAGGCGTAAATACCGAATGACGACTGCATAGTGAAGCAAAATCAAATACTACAATACAGCAGGTATTATCTCACGAGATACAAGATGCATTATCTGATTTATTTGAAACTTTACAATGTTTAAATAATAGTTTCTTTTCTTTTCTTTTTCTTCCTATTATGCAGCAAATAAAAAAAAATGTATTGAATACACTAACTAAACCGAGTCTTCAAAATGAGTAATTTTCAAAAAAGAGTTAAATTACAAATTATAATGTTCACTTAAACATTAACATATCCATTGCAAAGGAAAATGCAATACAGATTCCCATGATGATAGAACCAAAATTCTGATCTCTAAAGATCGGGGGTTTGAAATGCTACTATACCATTTTTTCCCTGCTCAAAAGTAGCATATGAAGAAAAAAAAGCAATTGAACATAATAAGTAAACCAATTCTTGAAAACAAATAACTTCAAATGAATTAAGGTACCACTCATACAGTTCACATAAACATTCATACTCTCTTTGAAATCTGATCATTGCAAATGATGACGTCGTATAGTGTTCGTTTAATGACAGATCCATGGATTCAGGCACCAAAGATCGTAATTTAAAGATGCAATTCGACCAAACTTCCGTTTTTTTTTTCAGCTCAAAAGTAGCATATACAAGGAAAATATGTAGAATACATTATCTTAATTAATTCTTCAAACTGAATAATTTTCAAATGAACTAAGTTACAACTCATAAAGTTCAAATAAACATTCATATGATCCTTAAAATATGGCAAATATAAAGAATGGAATTAGTTTTAATGTCGAAACAACAATTTCGGATGCCGAATTCAGTGGTTTTGAAATACTACTGTACTAAACTTCCGCCTTAATTTTATTTCATCTTCACATTAAGTCTGGGATAAAATATTTCCACATTGTTGTGTGAAGAATTGGGTACATATTCAGATATTGTCATTTATATATGTAGACAGAAGGCAACATCTCAAAATACATCTCACTCAGTTTATATCTACTCAAAGGCTAACAGCTTAGCTACTACACATTTAAGCTGAGGCATATTTTAACTATGTAACTCTGATGTACAATCAGTACCAGAGGTACAATGAAAAAGATTTACCTCTGTAGTAATTTGTAGATTACTAGAAAAAGCAATGAAGTAGATTTGCTTTCTATTTCAAAACAGCAAAAGCAGCAAGTCTAAGAAAAAGAAATTTGTTTGATATTAATGCAGATTAAGTGAGCCAATTTAGACCATGCACTAATTAATAATTTTCGTCACTCAAATTGATCTTTCCTGGCTGCATATTTATATTTAACTCATCCCTGGATAAATGGTCATAATTTTCTTCATGAAAGTTTAACACCGTGCTTTATTTGCTTGTCACATATTATCATAGAAATGTATTTCATTACGCGTAATTGGAAGAAAAGCTCGAGGGATGATTACACATCTTAAATGGTAAGATTACTCAAGACATTCAAGGATTGCCCTTCATTATTTTAATAGATATGTTAAGAGCCTTTTAGACAAACATGAAAGGAAATTTGTCGTAAATATTTAAGCAAATTCCAAGCTCGCTCGTTCAGCTCACTCCTTTGGGATTTATTAACATCCTTTTCATGTCTGAAATGTCTTAGTAGGATATATTGAAAGATTAAGTATTTTTAAAAAAACATATCTTGTCTTTAATATAAATGCTGTGTCGATCTTAGCTAATGGGTAAAATTCTTGGGCAACTCAATTAAAAATGAGTATTTTTTTATATATGCTGCTTGATCTGTTAATATAGAGTAAAAAGTAAGTAGGATATAAGATAGTTGATTTTTAAATGAAAAATAAAATTAATCAATTTTGTATCTAATCAAACAATTAATGTTTCATCATCAGTTTTTAATTGGTTATTTATTAATAATTTTACTAATATAATTTCGCAAGTATCTTTTTATCTCATATGCGAAGAAACCAAGAGAAATAATTATAATTATCAAGAAATTAGAGATGGATATTTTGAAAAATTTACAAGCTTCAGAACTCCCCATGTCTGAAAAATACATTTTTAGAATTATGCATCATTATGAATAAGATAACTCACAAACGCTTTGAACTAAATGTATGAAATATAATACATTTCTTTAACTAAACTAATAGATTTATATCAAATTTCGAACTAAACACATTCAGAGAAAGTTTAGTTGTCTGACACCTTGAGTACAAGTTAAAGCAATGATAATTAATCGAAATTAGATAAATGGACAGTATTTTATAAATAGATTAAACAATTAAAGTTTAGATATGCATAGAATTTTATACCAAATCTACCAAAGAGTTGATTGTCTGTCGTTATCCACTTTCTCAGGCATGCAAACGGGATAATTCTAAAATGTCTGATTTAAAAATATGAAATTTCTAATGTGATCTTGTGACTTTAATTGTAAAACTACGTAACATTTTAGTGTTAGTCGTTTCAGAAAAGTCACACAAAAAACACATTCGATTTTAAGGTACTTGTGCATTAACTGCATTATAGGGATTAATAAATAATAATATTTGCAAACTGTCGTTAGCTATTGAGCTTTTTCGTAACTATTGTTTGTCAATGACATGCAGATAATAGTCCAACCGTACTAAATAGGTTTGAGAGTATGCGAGAAATTTTCAAAGAGAATATTTCAGAAATTATAACTCGATTGCGATAAAATTACTCGAAAAGAATTGAACATATGGCCATACAACTATGTATATTTTATATTAAACATATCATAATTATTATGAAAATATATATTTTTTTCAAATTTATTTACTATTTTTTGCAGTATATTTTGAAATAATAAAATAAAAAATCCTTTTTTTGTCCTGCTCTGAAGAAATGCAAACTCATCGATAAATTTCGATACCAGTTTTATTTTAAAATAATATCAATATTAATATTTTCGCATATTTATAATTCAAAAAATGATTACTTCTTCGCGCTTAAAATTTTACTTTTTCTTTGTCTTAATTCCGGGATTTTTCTATATATATATATATATATATATATATATATATATATATATATATAGAGAGAGAGAGAGAGAGAGAGAGATAAAGATATATATAATTGAAAGGTATTTTAATATCATATAAATATTTAATTTGATAAGATTTTAAGTTATTAATTGATCAAATACTTAGAATTAAATAAAATGAAGATAATGCTTGGAACAATATCAAAATGCGTTGTCCTTAATTTCTTGTTTCTAAAATTATCCGTTTTATTTTCTGATAAATATCAATATTGTTCCAAAAAATTGACAGCATTACAGCTAAAACCTAAAACAGATGACTGAAAAATAAAATAATTTCATTTGTAAGGTATTACCAGGGTTGTTTAACACAAATTGATTTACTGAAATTGATTTTCATATAATTCTAACATCTAAAATCGTTTGAACTTCAGACACTCTTAATGTAAAAATGAATTTTCCTGTCTGGTGAATTTCAGATACAGATCGATTTATCTTTCATAAATTTAATCAAAATCAACGGTTATGTAAGTGAAAAGAATTTATTAATAGTTTTTGATTGACGTATTGTGTAAAGGAAAATATTGATTTAAAATGCTGTGAAAATGATGGAAATTACTATTAGGTGACAATAAAAAATAATTTATTAGATTGCATAACGTTAGACAATGTTGCTTAATCAGATTATGCAAAATGCAGAACTATATTAGTGACTTTATGTGAATAATGCAATTCCAGTTTCATGTCAGAACCTTTTATATAAACAAATATAAACTTTTATTATCTTCCATCGCCTTGTTTGATGATAAAAATTAAAAGGGACTTTCAGGAACAGGTGTTAAGATCCTATACAAAAGAGGACTTGACAATTTACACGAATATTAGTGTGCACGGCTCCATCACGGGGGTTTGGCTTAACAAGATAAATTCAGAAAATTAATAGTTTTCAAATTCAAGCGATATTGTCTCATATTGCTTGACATTTACTCAATATTGACTTAGTGTCAAGTAATGCTTGACGCTTAAAACTATTAATTTTCTGAATGTGTCTTGTTAAGATAAACCCCAATGATGGAGCAGCGTAAACTAATATTCAGTCAAGTCCTCTTTTGCATAGGATCTTAACAACTATCATTGAAAGTCCCTTTTAATATTTAGCGTCAAAAAAGGCAATGAAAGATAATAAAAGTTTATATTGTTTTAATAAAAGGTTCCGCCATGAAACTGGACGCAGTATTCACATAAAGTCACTGATATCTTGCTGTATTTTCAAGTGTCAAGCAATGCTAGCAATTGCTTGTTCCTTTTGCACTATTTCTATATTGAAATCATGAAGCGTGTTGATGAAACAGTCTCATGGCACCAGGTTAAAGACCACATTTCTATAGCTGGAAATAAAGCGACTAAGGCTGCCCCGACCTAGCAGAAGTGGATATATATCTCAATATTATGAATTTAGAACCTACGAATCCTATTTGCGAAGAGAAAACTGCTTCGTTTAATATAAAAATTATAGAATTTTTTTTATTTTCTAGGTATATTGGTGAAATGCATGTGATAAGAAATCTCTGGTGCACCCTAACCAGGTTTTTTTCCGAGTACATTGGTTTAGTTCTCACCTGACAGAAGACCTGATTTAGTACAGACGATTGCAAGCATATTAGTCATGTAGGAGCAGCTGTGTTGGCAATAATTTCATGGAGAATATTCAATACAGACTTGATGACTACTGTTGATTTTTCAAGCTGAGTTCCTGGCCATATACAAAACTCTAACCTGGAAAAATCAGCAACAGTTCCTGATACTGTATTCACTGATAGCATGCCAATTCTTCAAAGGTTTGAAGGTTTAAGAGGTCAAGGAGCTTGTTGATGTGACGGTCTCATTGCTATGGATTAAACCCCACATTGGTATATCTGGAAATGAAGAGGCCGATAAAACAAATAAAATTGCCACGATTAAAGCAAAAGTGAGTTTGCATCTAAATATTTCACATAGATAAATTAAAATGTCACTTAAAAACATTTTATTGTAAACATGGCAAGTTCGTTAGAAAATTGAAGAAAAAAGTCAATTTATTTTCCAGGTTTTTCCAAAGGTCGAAAATTTAAGATGTATAACTAATAGATCTCAAAAAGCCTCGAACAGTGTTCCAAATACCTAAAACAGTTCACTCTGTACAATTGCGTTTACCATTATAGTAATGATGAAGTTGATACTCACCAATATACATACTCAAGTGCAATCTCACCAATCAAGGTGAGAATATTTGGTACTTCGGTCCTTTGTATAATACTCTCTAACAATCCTCTAAAGGCAGTTTGGGCATTATAACAAGATAATAATATAAAACGAATATAAAGTGTAAGCAGACTTTTTAAAATCATGATTATTATGTTTTACAGGAAAAATCATAATGCTGTGCAATTACAGAGTTTTGAATGCCCATGGAGGTTTTATTTATACTTCTAGTTACTATTAAATCTCACATACTGTATTTCAAACACATTGCGACCGCGGATCAGAATTATTTGAATATATTATACATGTCATATATTCATTCTATAATTACCTATTCATTCATATTCTAAAGCCTATTGATTCTATGGAATGACAACTGCTATTGAGGAAAAGTTTGAAAAGAAATTGCTTTCTTTGCTGTTGTTTAACTTCATA
>JAPMOR010062856.1:20023-74104 GCA_026543865.1 Argiope aurantia | reverse complement strand
TATTTAGAGAGATTTTTAGTTTTCCATACTTTTTTTCACATACAACGACTTGTGACTATATATCGGGGGGGGGGGGCAGAAAAATCACAAGGAATTATGATGATTTTACTTTGAGTTGCAAATGATTAGGTCCCAAAGGTCTTGATGAGGTTTACAGCCTCCTGACTATCTGTAAAAGATGGGTGTGGTGCTGAGAAATATATCTTCGACTCCTGGAAACTATAGTTGTTCAGAAATAGTTTGAGAAATAAGAAATTGAAAAATGAGATTTTTGTGAGAAATTGTACTAAAATTTTTATTTAGATAAGAAATGAGTGGTTGTTGCATTTACTCTACATGAATCTCTTAATCAGTAAAAATATTAATGAAAAGAATATATGCAAAACTCTGTCAAAACGTTAGGTAAAAAGCTAATGTGGGCGCGTCGACACTTTTATCTATAGTAACTTTCTTCAAGAAATTTCTGTCTATTAAACGCTGTAATCATATCTGAGTACCTACAAATGACATTCAAAATGAGAAGTAATCCTTTGTTTTATGTGGACGAAAAGAAAGTGCAATTGCATAGAGATATATAGGCAGCTTGAAGTATTTGTTGAAAATTCATTTCTGCGACAAACTGTTGTAACACGTTTGAGAATGGACGTGCAGATATTGTTGAGCGCGATGGAAGATCATCAAATTCGACAAAATGTGAAATCGTTGCTGGAGTGAATGACGTTTGGCGGGATTTCTTTCAGAAGGGGATGCAAACTGTGCCATTCCTCGACAAATATTTAAATAGCAGCAATAACTCGACCTAAATATAGAGTTTCGTGGAATTTTTGGATACACATAACCATGATAATTTCGACCCTAATTTGTTTTTTTTTTCTAAGTATTGAGGACTATCCTTTTAACCTCGCGCATGATATTTTGTTGCGTGAAAATGGAATTAGATTTAAGTTCTCTGTGAGATAATATTATCAAATCGATCTAATATTTATTCTCAATTAAGTTTAATATTTTAGTTTCAAGAAATCTCAAATTTTAGTTAATGCTACATTTCTGTGACCGAAAAGCATTACCAATATCGGGAAAAAACGCTGTTGCGAAAAATTCCTCAAAGCTCTTTTGTGGCATTTTTTAAAAGATTGTGTAATATCAAAGTAGACGCTCAATTATATGGAAGACAGTAGCATATAAAAAACACGCATGACGGTGATAATAAAGAGACAAACAATTCGATTACTCTCTTACTGTCGTATGCTGTCAGGTATGCAAATGAACAGAATTCTGCAATAATGTGCCGGGGTTGAAACGGCATTGATTTAATCAAAAGCCTTATGCCAACCATTACAATGAAGAGCCAAATTTGCTGAATTGCTCAAACATTTCTTTTATCAAACTCGGAAATATGCTATTAATAATATGAAGAATATGTTGAGTTAAAAGAAAAAACTAAATATCATTACGCTTGTTTTAGTATTTGACTGAAAGTCGGTTTCAATTTCGCCTTCAGGAAGTAGCGGCACAATACTGAAAAAGAAAAAAATAATAATGCTGTCCTCCTAAAATGAAATTAAAGTGGGAACCATTCCAGTAAGTTTGCAATTAATAGTCATTGGATGTCAGACACTAAAAGGGTAGAATCAGACGGCTATTAGCCTTGAAAACTTGGCTACAAATGCCATGAATACTCTGATGATAATGGTGGGGGGGGGTAAGAAGAACTCGAAGAAACCAAACTGCGATATTAGACTAATTAATTACTATATGGCATAAGTAAAAGAAAGATGATATATCCTTGTGTTAGAAACCCTATCTATTATTTTTCTTAAAGCTCAAACAGAATTGTATTATAAAATTAATATTAATCGATTTGATGAAGCTATTTGGGGAAGCATAATTTTGTCTTTAATAAAGAAGTTTTTATGCTGATCATATAAATATATCATATAAAGGTTTTCATTATTTTTTATTTATTAAAAAATTTGATTATTAAAAAAAAACTAAAGTGATATTTTTTCTTTATTCAGAGAAAATATATATTAAAATTTATCTAATTAATTTTTGTAGATTCCGGAGCTGTACCCTGCGAAGGAGTTCCGCGTCTTCGATGCCACCGAGGGTCGGTGGGTGCGGCACGTTCTCATTTAAAATAAATGTAAGTGTACACGATTTATTCACCCTAGCTATTTGTGAGATAACTTTGAAATATAAACCCTGAGAAATCTTATATCTGCATTGGACTAAGAATAAAGGACTTCCACTGTACTTAAATTATGACAGCAAATAGCAGCCAATTTTGAAGCACGGATAATTTACATTAGAAATATTTTTGTTTGGTGCTCTCAATGTTTCTCCTCATTTTGGAGAAAGGTTTGAGAAAATGCTGATGGGACAGTAACATGTTCTCAAATGGAACTTCCAGTTTTATTAATCATCAGTCTTTCTTCGGAGCACAGTTTATTCACTATGTCTGTTTATGCTGATTCAGAATAATAAACTTTCAGAGAGGTATAAAATATTTTAGTCCATCATCAGAAAAAGAAATAGTATGTTAGCCTTTTTTACGGAAATTATTTCGGATCATGAATCGCCATTTCGATTAGACTAAGAACAAATGTCGCCGTACCAGAATTGTTAAATCAAATAGCAGTCACATTTTGAAAAAATAATAATGTATATTGAACATATTTCAAAAAAATTAAGCAATTTTAATGTAAGATATTTTGCATTCCTTGCAAATAAAAAGGTAAATCATTACTTAGAATGTTTGGTACTTATATCCGCGTTTAATTGACCTTAGTTTTTGCATTTAAGTATTATTGTAAATAAATTAATGCAAGTTAAGAAATAATTATTTTTTTTCCTTCTTTAGGAGAGTTGTTAACCCCCGACTGACAGCTTCATGCATGAAACAACGATCAACAGGCCATGATTTTCTATTTCATTAATTTTAGAATATTTAAGCTAATTAAGTTAAGTTTAAGTTAGTTTCTAAGATTTTAGTTTTTAAGATTCTAAATTTAAATGCTGCAATCTTTTTTGGCTATTTATATTAATATATATATGTACACATGTGATTGCAGCAACTCATTTGGCGATAGAAATCAAAATTTAAAGAAAATTCTATCTGTAGATTTAAGTAGCTTTATGTTTTAAGTATTACTAGTTAAGTGTAATTTTATGAATAATTCTTGCATTTATTAAAGCATTTTATTTGACTGTATATATATATTTCCTCTTTTAAATCATAATTTCAAATTTTCTATATTTATTTTTCACCTACAGGCACCGTTTCTTCTGTCCATCTACTGATCTACCATTCATTTAGTTAGCTTCATTTCACTTTTTCCATTTTCCACAAATATTCCATCTTTTTTCCGCTTCGCAGTTTCAGTCCAGAATCCAGCATTCTCTTTGGCTCATTTCCTTTGGTTTTTGCGTACGTAGTTCATTTTGTGGCTTTCTCTGGCATCCCTTCTTCATTTCCTTCTGTATAATTTTTCAGCGTGTTTCTTTCCACTTTGGTGTTTCTTTCAATTCAAGTTTTTCGTCTTTTTCCGTCTGTTCCATTTCGAACTTGTTTTCTTTCGACCATTCCATCTTCCAGGCATATGAGCACCAACGACTCCACCGAATGACTCTGTCCTATCACTGACCTCTTGTAGTTGCGCCATCTGACCTATATACCATGCACGAGCACTATGATTGACCACGCATGATTGCACCATCTGACCAGCCCATCTTCGAGGCATCAGCAAATGAGCACCGATGACTGACTGCACCAGATTACTATGTCCCATGACTGACCTCTTGTACATGCGCTATCTAACCGACCCATTGTCCATGCACCAGCATAAGAATGTGCACGCGTGATTGTACCATCTGACCAATCCATCATACAGGCCCAAGCATTATAATTACCATCCAACTGAACGAGCTTCAATTCAGCTTAATGTTATACCAATGCAACCCGGAAATAGACCCACTACTCAAAAAAAAAAAAAAAAAAAAAAAACACGGGATAGAGGAGTAATTAAACTTTTATTATTATAGCAACGCGTATTCATTGCCATTTTGATGATTTTTTAATTCTAAAATACGAAATCAGTTTTAGAATGGCATTATCACAGATAACAACAATCGTTGTTTTGCAGAGGAGGCTTGGTATCTAAAACAGTATTCTTCTCTTTAATTGATGAAATTAACTAAAAATAAATTAAGAATAAAAGAATAATAAGTAAGATTATAGAAGAAACAGCAATAATAAACAATCTAAAAAACAGTAACCATTTACAAGCAATCAAGCAACTTAGGCTCATCATGTTTTGTTACGGACTGTCTCAATACGTGTTTATTCCATTATTACATGGCAAGTAACAGTGCTAAGAGACATGTCAGCAAAAGGTTTCTCAAATCAGAAAAAAATTATCATAATTCGTTTTTTTTATACTAAAAAAATCGAGTAAATAAAAATTCTGTAATTTCATTGATCTATTCATAAAATATTTGTTATTTCTTGAAAGTACTTGAATCTATCTGCAAAGAAAGTAATAGGAAGCATTGATTACAATTGCAGCATTCACTGAGCCAATTGTGTTGCTTTGTCAACATAAAATTTTAGTTTAACGAATTTCTTTTCCTCTTAATTTTTGGTAGATGTATACGACATCGTTTTCAATAACGTTTTGAAAAAGAATCAATAATAAAATAAAAACAAGATGATATCTTAAATTTGATTCATTCAAAATCTTTGTTTTTCTTCATGAATAATTTTAGACTCGCGAATTTGGGTTTCAATCTTTCGACATTTTTTGCTTTGAATAAAAATAAATTTTTACGTTGAATTTGTTCAAGAAAATAAAACTACAAAATAGCTTGGAAAAAAAACAAACAGAGAATAGATTAGATATTTCAAATAAATCATTTTCTTAAAGTTGCCCTTTAACCGCAGGGATATATTCATGTAATTCCTGATACTTGCTTTTACAGTAATTTAAATTGCCTTTGTTTTTCGATGATTTTAGCTAATGAAATCGTAGGCCAATTTGAAGGCTTTAGGCATTAACGTTTTTTAAAAGAAAGAACTTTGAATAAGACATCAGATAAAATCATCTTATCTTCCTTTCCTGTAACATGAATTCGTTTTACGAACACTGAGTGTAATCTGCTTAAAGTATTCTTAAACAAACTGATGAGGAGATCAGAGCACTGTATGAAAATATATTCTGTAGTCAAATATAATAACGAAAGCTAGTTACAGTCTTAAGTTCAGTATTAGAGAACTCTTGCTGACTACTGTGATATCAAAATCGTCTTTCCTTTTGAAAACCCCTATATCTGAACTAAAATAGCCTTCATACATAAAAAAAGATTTTTAAAAAAACCATCACTCACTAGTTACCAAGCATACCAAGTCTCCTCTGCAGGGGTCAGGGAAGGGGGGACGAGGAACGACGGTAGCCCACCTCCACGTGGTGTTCCTCGGGCAACGTTCTGTCAGAGGGCAGTAACGGCGAAGAGGCTACTCGGATGCAGCAAGTCTCACACACATTCTTCCTTTCTGAGATAAAAAAATTCACCACATGACAGCAGAATTTCAGGAAAGAGGGGGTTTAAACATTTATATAAATCTTCAATATTCACTAAAAATTGTGAGTGAGAATTTATTGTAGATAAACATTTCCTCTTTCCATGAAATTACATCGATTTTATACAATAAAACATCCCTTAAAATATATATGACTTATCAAAAAGACCTAAAATGAAAATCTTAAGAACGTAAGACTACTACAACATTGCTTTCATTTCAATGTGATAAAATAGACCGATTTTTCACAATGGCGATCGAATCTACCCAATTATATTCTTCAACTGAGTGTTTAGAAACAAATGAGCGTTTATTCAATCAGTATTTCTAATGTAAAATAAGGTTTGTTCGTTTTTTTATCCTTTTAAGGACATAAAAATCATAAAATGATTAGCTACTGTATTATTAGCAACGTTTTTGGATTTTTGTATGCGAGATTTTCCCCAATAGATGATGGTTATAGAGAGAGAGAGAGAAAAGAGCGATGCGGATACAAGGGGGATGTCATGATTTTACCATAAAATTTGGAACAAATGATTGTTTAATGTTTGATTCTTTGTTTAAAAAACTTTGATCGAAATTCATCAGATACAAGAATTAATTTTTTGATCTGTCTTTTTATGGTCGTATAAATACAACCTTCTCTTTTAAAAGTCTAAATGCTTCATTGACGAGCAGTAAATTCGCCTTTGAGGATTCTTCTAATAAAGTCACTGTTATTCTTACTAGGCATCATACATTTTATATAATTGAAACTAGATGTATGTCTAAAAGAGCATTATTTAATACAAAAAAAAGGAATTTGTGTTATATTTTGTATATAGAGTATTACATATTTGGTATAAATTTAATTTAAATGATCGGCAAATTATCAAAAGAGTACAGATTTGCGCAAATACTTTCTTTTATTTGATACGATGTTGATTAATTAAAGTTTGAAGATATCAGGTATACATATTTCCATTTAAAATAAAGTCATATGGGGTATAATATAAAGTACTAGTCTCAAACGTCTTATTCCAAGACTTTTTTTATTGACTCCTAAATCCCACCAGAAAATTTACATAGCCATTTCCAAAGTCATATTCTAGAGCATTCTCCCCTCCTCCACAACGATAGTCTTCTTCCGTTCTCTATTGAAATGAATTCCTCAAGTATATTGTGGTTTGCGAAAGTTATTCGAAAGATTTTCATCTTAAATTCTATAAAATCATCGAATTAACGGTGGAAAAATGTGTTAAAAATATATATAATTTTGAAATTATTCTCGATGGCTTTATAGCTTTGTCATGTCAGTGAAAGACCCTTAATTATTTGATTGGTTATTTGGTGAGCAATCCAGTTTGAACTTATTCCTGGGACTCGGCTTCATTAAGAAATACGGAAATTTTAATACCCAATGATGGTCATTTGAATTAGTTTGTTTTGCCGATTGATACATGCTAGAGATGGAGAAATTAAATACCATTATATTTATTAGTAAACATTTTAAACTATAAAAAATTTTGATGTGTAGAAACGACGAGTCAGGTAACTAAAAGTTCCTCTTATAAGTGTAACTTTGAAAAGTTATTGCGCGAAAAGACATGAAGAAAACTATGTAATATGTCTCGACATATAAAAATAAGAAATAAAAATTAAATAGTCGAAATTTCTCTAAATTAAATTGAATAAAGTAGGAAATTTCTCTAATTTTTCATATAATCTTATTCTTATGATACATCATAATTAAAAGCACACTTCTTTCTTAATCATAGTTAATAACATAATTTTCTATGGTTCTGAATTGTGAGTGTGATTTAATCAAACACCTGTCTACTTTCACAGGATCTTGAACATACTATTTGATTCATTCAATTTAACCTTATAACATAAAAACATTTTCGCGATTGCAAGCTTATAAATATATCTTGGCTTATGCAAATTTTATAGAGCAGCAGGATATTGAATCGATGCAAAAACTTACAATGCATATTGAAAGCGATTCTCATAACTTACCTTTCAATGGCATTTTAAAAGGGTTTAATGATATTTTTTTTTTATATTTCTTGAAATCTGAAAAAGTTTCGTTTTTGGTCGTAACGAATGGCGAATGTATCTTTCATGGCCCAGTAGCATATTAAAATTTCAATAGGTCTTGACATTCAGTTTTTGAATATCAAAGACATCTTGATTTTTCGGGAAAGCTTTCCTGATAGTTATTTTTTCTTCTTCATCTTGCATGAAATCTGTACCATTACCACGTGTGGCCTTTATAAATGGCAATTGCTATTTTTTGCAAATTCAAGTTAAACAAATGAAAGATTGGAAAAGATAAAACAAAGTTTCCATATCCATTAAAATTTGCACTAAACTTTCAGTTCTCAATGACAGGAAATTCCAAAATTTTTCTAAGAAAGCTTTCAAGTAATTTTTTTTCTAATCTACCATCTTAATCTAGGCCATTTCTATGTTTCGCAGTTGCATCCTAAAAGCAAAGGATTGAAAGGGTTGACAATGACAAAAAATGACAAAATGACAAAAAAAATCTTGCTTTTATTATCCGTCCTCTATTTGCAAATGGCAAGGTGCCAGATTGTCTCATTTCAAAAGGATAAACGAAAGGGCCATTAAAAAAAATAAGATGAATTTGCTTTTGCAGCTTATCACTGTGATATGTGTCTATCAACTGTAATATCTAACCTGAAGCTTGAAAGGAACAAATTTGCAAGTAAGCAAATATATATATTCATAACCATCACTATACCATTTAGAAATAAGACTTTACAATATAAATTTATGATAAATGGGTTTCGCTAATGTTTCATTTAAAGTTAAAAATATGAATAACAGTCCTTTACAAATCTCGATGAGTGTATTCGATCAAGTTTTTGACTTTCTTTGTTCGAAAACAATAATTGTTTTAAGTTTATAAACTTCTATAAGTTTCACTTTTTCGTTGTATTGTGATTGTAATAATCACGATTTTAAATTATTCCTGAATCAAACTGAGCTTTATTACTGATATACCTATCATTAAGTTTTCTTACGATTCTTATCCACATCACTTAACGAGGACTATTTGTGATATTTGATTTAAATACATTCTTAGAAATACCTAAGAAATATTCGAGAATAGGATTAAAATTAATTCAATGGATGGATTTACTATTTTGAATTAAATTAGTGGAATAAAATGAAGAAAATTAGCATTTTAAATCCAGAGACAAATGCTTATGATTATTATTTGCTTGAAGACTATTTCAATATGCACGAATAAGCTGTTTAAATATGATTAAAATCGAAATAATTTCTATACAATTTGCTTCTTAATGTAAAAAAAATAGGTGTAGGATAATATAGTTGAATGGAAAAAATTGTTTACAAACGGCATGCAATCTTCAAATGGTATAACGCCATTTACAGCAAATTCTTTATTTGATCTCAATTAGCTTTTAAAACATAAAGTTGGGTATTATTTTATTGCTTCTACATTCTTCGAATTTGCACTGAAATATTTATTTTGCAAAATACCCCATTCTTCACTTTAATGGATCTTATGCATGAGACCGAATTTTAATGAAATTGTAAAATTGGGACAAAACGCATTAATATATGCTCAGATAAATTTGCTTTTAAATTCTTTTACTTTACATAATGGCCTGAAACAGGCAATTTTCTTTTACAATTGAACGACTTCTATAAGGTATTAAATTGGAAAAACTAATATTCTACTAGATATTTTAAGACTGCTTCTTAGCTTTTCTATTTGTATGTTTATGGTTTATTCATACAACAGATGAAATTCACCGATACATTTAGAAAAGTGCTAAGCCAATTGCAAGCAGTAATAAGTGTAATTTATAGCAGAAATAGTTCGTATTTTTAGATAAAAATAAAATATCAAATACTCGAATAATAGAAATTAGCATTATTTTTAAGACATATTAATGAGTTTTCCCCTCAAATAGATTTAATTTTAGCTTTTTTCAAAAGTTCGAAATAAATTATCGTTTGAAGAACGGATATGCTCTCTATTATCCTTTTAAATTAAAAAATAAATATATATATTATTCCTTTAAATATGAAGAATTTTATTTAAGGAAAAAATATACTTACTAGAAATGTTTTGAAATTAATTTGCAAATAATTTTAATAATTTAAATCAACAGAAATGCAAAATGCTCTTGAAGTTTTAGTCTTAAGGCAAAAAATTATTCACACATTTCCAGGCAATTTATTCAAAGAAAAGAATCCTTCACGTAGAAATAATTTCACACATTTTTTTGTTAAAACTCCGGCAAATTTGAGAACTGGCTGGAGAAAAATTTTATCCTTTTAAGCGTTACCGCCTTTAAATCACTCATGAAATGAGTTTCAATTGTATCTCTGTACAATTTGCAATCTGCTCTGCAGACAATTTGCAATGTAATATGCATTTTTTCATCTTTCAAACATGGTCTGTATCTTTGTGCTTCTATGCAAATTACCTCAACTAAAATTCTTCAAAAAGCGTTTCTCCGCTATTCCGAAAGAAATTTCATTTATTTGAATAGTTGCTAATGGACAGAGTCAGCCAACAACTCACATTTAACCTAAGAGTTAAAAAAATAAAATATGTTTTGAGAACTCTAGTTTCTGTTTACTATTTTGCACTTATGTTCAAGGAAAAATCATTAATGATTAGTGATTTTATTATACGTGCTTAGATTTCTATAAATTTTGCCCATTAGCCTGTAAAAAGAATTCCATAATCGATATTTACTAGACAGTCCTACATACGACCAGTTTCTTGTACACATTAGTTCTATTTGAAAGATTGAATTAGCAATTTCTAATACGGGCCCCATTGGTTCATATACTTAAATTAAACAATATTAGTTTTACAAATGTAACAAAAATTACAAATTTACGCCACTAGCATTTCCAAAGAATTCCAGCACAAATAATACTTGCTTTGATTATATTATAAATACTTGTCGAATTGATCAGCGACAAAGATACATCTTGCATCAAAGACGATAACTGAGAGTACAATTCAATTCTACTAAGTATAAATTCTGTTAAAAATGTAATTGGCAATATTTAAGGTATTCTGTTTCATGGAATATATTCCAAAAACTATACAGTATTAGATTTGCCAGTAAAAAAAATATATCAGCAATTAACATTGTTACTGAAATCGTCAGGTGAATGCATGGTGAATGTAGAGCAACAATTTAGATAATCGAAAACAGAATTTTATTTCTCGAATATTCTAGAAAATATGAAACATAAGTAATGAAAGACATAATTAGGTTGTTCAAAAAGTACATTAGAAACGAAAATCACTTATACACAGCCAAACGTAATATTTCTAAGATTCCTCAAGTTACTAGCTTGCTTTGAATACACAACTCCAGATTCTTAAGCTTGAACTACTTTTCGTATTTATATAGCATCCTCTTGAAGAATCCTCTATGGAATTCTTTAAAAGATTCATTAGATTTCGTGTTCTAAGAGTAGAAAAGCCATCATTCTTGCATTTTCCAGGACCTTCATTTCTTTCGTCAAATTCAGAGGCTCATTGGAAGGGAATTAATTAAGAATCCCTGTAATTCTATGTTTCTTACTATATGATGTATAAAGTGGGAAGCGTATTACTTCCCTCTTTTTTTCATAATGTATAACTTAATGAAAAAAAAAATAATCCTCATCATCAAGTAGGAAAGATACAAAAAAAATATTAAAAACGTAGAGAGAGAGAGCAATCATAACAATCACATTTATTAAGTAGTACAGTTTAAAGTAATGAGAATCATATAACAAAAATTCATATAGGTAATTAATAAACATAAATATATTATATATAATAATATAATATATTAATAATATAAATATATTATTTAATAATAAATATATATATAATACATTATACATATATTGATATTATATATAAATGAAATAATAACTAATATAATTATATATAACTGATTAAAACTACTCTTTAGCTATAGCTACAATTATAATAAAGCTCAATGTGTATGTGTGTGTGTGTTGGCGCTCCACAAGCCAGACAGGCCAGACCATTCAACATACAGCTAAATAATTTGGCACGTGTATACTTTGGAGGCCGGGAATGTGCACCTTGGGGTTATTTTTTCGAATTTTTAATTAGAATTTTATTTATTTAAAAAATAAGCGACATTTTGGCGTGTTTCTGCTATAACTTTCGAAAATATTACCGAACAAAAAAGATTTTTACATGAAGTTAAAGACCAAAAATTTCTCTTTTAAATGATACCAATGTTTTAAACTTAAAATCAAATTTCTATTTTAATAAATTTTTCAATAAATATTTTAACTCTTATTTTGCAACAATTTTTTTCGTATAAAATAAAAATAAAATTTAAGCTACACGAGCACGTTTCGCATTCATGGGGAAAAAATTAGCTTTTTCAAAGTGTTGCCATCGCATTGATTAAAGTTCCAATTAAAAATAAATTAAATCTTTTGGAAAGTAAAATGTAAAAATATAATTTTCGGCACGTGTCTGTAGGAAATGAAACAAATATGAAATATTATTTTTTCTAAAAAATAAATTCAAGAAAAATTATTTTATGATCTTTTACACTCTCTATATTATTAATCCAATAAATCAGTTTTATTTTAAGGCAAGTTTTGTTTAGTATGAACAGGATATCCATTCAAATCAGGGCCACAAGGCTAATTTGTAAACCTTTAGTAAGATACAGATCTGCTAAAATGGTCTAAATGGAAAATGATTATATTTTATGTAACTTGATTCAATAAATGCTCTAATAAATAACGGATTTTTGATTGTACATAAAGTTTCTGCTGTGGAAATCACGATTAACAAAATGTTCTTGAAACACTAATATTTTAAATAAAAAGATTTAATTTCCAATAAACTAAATCAATCACTTAAACTGACTGATTTATGAAAATTTGAATATCACTATTCAATAAAAAAAGGATAATTTTAGGTTTTCCATCGATCGTTTCAAAGAAAATACTCCAATCAGCGCGCAGGTTTCTCAAGATAAATTGGCCTAAGATTATGAAAATGGTGAGTTTTTCTAAATTTTTAACATTCAAACTTCATAAATAAGTCTTAGTTGATCGTGGAAAATAGAAACATTCATTTATTTATTTTAAATTTGCTGTGTGCAGAATATTTCGCAGAATATGATACCTTACTGCATTAAATTTAGACTTCATAATTTTTTTAATATATTTATAGGCCGGAACAAAATATTATTATTAATTTCATTTCAATCCTTTTGAAAGCAAAACTAAAAACTAAATTTTATGCTGAATCTAAATTTTTTGTTGAATTATTCTTTGAGATATTACATAAATTATGAAAAATATTTTGTAGTTCACATAAGACTTAAATATCGAGCTATTCTGTTTGCAATACTCATACTCAATAATAATAATAATAAATAAATAACAATAAAGATGGTAAATAAAATAAAAAGCTTGGTTTTATTAAAAAATATCTTTATATTAATTGCAATTTCATCATTTCCACATTAAATTAAATTTGAAGTTTTACCGGAAATGACAACAAATTAGCAAAATATATATAGTGATTTGAACGAAACGATATAAACAACAGTATAAGTTTGGTATGACTATCAAAATTTGAAGATTAAAAATGTTTTGTTTGAGAATCTATTAAGAGACCAGTTACTTAAAATATTTAATTGAAAATTGTAGCGAGCGGTAATACTGGCGAACCGGCTGGTCGCCAAAGGCGGCTAGTAATAAATATATCGAAACATTCGTCACAAAATAAAAATGGATTTACATGAAGAGTATGAAGATAATAAGATTTAAATGTCCTTTAATTTAATGAATGTTACTGAAAATTCTTTTACAAATATTTTCAGAAAAACAAACAAACAGAATAATAATGTTTACATTTCATTATTCTTTATATTTTTTTGAATCTATGTAATATTAATATTCTTGTTTCGTAGTTTATAAATTGGATACACAAATGAGATTAAATTTTTTTATAGAAGTAGCATTATAGGGATTTCAATATTTACGATGTGATTATAAAATAGTTAACAGATCGATGTGGATTAAATTTAATTTTCTTAATGCGTACTAGTTAATAAAACTAATAAACAATTATAGTAAGAGAAGACTTAGATAAATAAAGGTTTCTTCCGAATCTGTAGGCATTAAAAGAATTTTTCAAAATGAAACGAATTTATTCAATTTTTAAGCAGATAGTAGAATTTAATATTTTTATCAAAGATAAAAGACCCATATCAATAAAAACTTTCATGCATGTTAAGATGCTTCGGTTTTTTTATTTAATATCATACTAGATTTTGTTGCCCATTTAATTCTGATATCTTCCTTTTGACATCTAAAGTTAATAATATATATAAAGAGATAAATACAATAAAATATCCTATATGACATAAATATCCTAAATCATTGTTCAGAAAATAAAATGTCAGAAGATACACAAATATTTGTTATTGTCTCTATTATCAATTATTTAACTCGAAATATGTTCAATTCACTTCACTTTATATTTTAGATCGTCATAATAATTGTTTGTAGTAAGAATTTTATTTTAATAATAATACACCGAGCGCAAAATAAGTAGGATTTAAAAGAAAAGACTTATTTTATTTCTAATACAAATAATAGGTTGATTTATAGCCAGATTGAAACATTATGCAGTGGCATAAAAACTTAAAGAGATATTATTTGATGTACATATTTAAACTGCTTTGCTTTTTCAGGCAATTATTTCTCTAAAAATAGCATCAGATTCAATCATCTTAACTTTTTTGTATGATTATCGAAAAATCCTTGCGAAATTTCCATTGTAAAAAGTTATTGTTTCACCCTGAATTTAAAAATAAAATTTTGCAAATAATTATAACAAAACATTTTATATTAATTATTAATATCATATTTTGAAATGTCGTGTTTTTTATTTGATGCGAGGTAATAACTGATATTTCATATTTTTTTTAAATTACGATGTCATTTCAATATTATTTTGAGTCATTTCTAAATATTAGTGAATACAAGAACTCTATGCTTGTATTTTCCTTTCCAATTCGGATTGGAAATTTTCTACTTATTTGTTGTTATTTAATGTACACATTTATAATTCAAATTAACGTTCTGATATTTTTTCTTCTCGTATACGTAGTATGTAGACAGTACTTTCAGAAACATGTAAAAGGTATTACTAAAAAATGCAATGACTTAAAAATATAAAATTTAGGATATAATTTTGTAACTACAAGTGTAATTTTGTATCACATTTTGTTCAGTCGGTGGTAAAATGTGTCTAAGTTACAAATTTTATTTTTGTATACTATTAACCGCATGTTTGGGATTGATCTTTAAAACACTTGCCAAGGACACCGAGTAGATTTTATATAAAAACCGACTTCTTAAAAAACAGGTTTTCGAATTCAATATTTAAAAAAGAACCTCGGTTTTAGCCGGTTTTCGAATTTTTGTCAAAAAAATGGAATAAAGAAAAATATTTTATTTAATTTATATAAAATAACAAAAGAAAAAAAGGAATCAATGCCAAAGTCAAAACATTAAAAAAAAATTAAGAATTGTATAAGCATATTACTTACACAAAATAACCAAAACTCAAACAAAAATTTCCAAAAATTATTTAAGTTATTTTCACTAATTTTAATTTCCCTAATCAAGCAGGTTTTTTAAAAACATAAAATATCCACTGAACGGAGTCTTGTTCTTATTTTGGATACAATATTGGCTGAAATAGAAAATACTCGTTCACTAGCTACTAAGCTTTGATTTTATAGTTTTCATGGCATCAAATAACAATTTTTTTTGTTCTTTTATTCGTTACCTTAAATAATGAAAATTCAGCTTCAGTGTCTTTGCATTTGTAAGTTTTCCTTCAGGGTCTTCAAGTAAGTTATGAATTGATTTTTCTATGGCTTCTTTTAAGAAAGCATTACTCTGGTAAGTAGTTTCTTCGATTTACTCTTCATCAGAATCGTTTTCCACGTAAGAATTTGGAAATATCCTAGACAATATATTTCCAGATAACTTTATAATTTCGGTTTTTGAAGCTAAAGAAAGTACACTAGACTTCTTCGCTGAATTAGAATTTTTTTTTTTTTTGGATATTCCAAACACGGCAAAAGTGTTTTTATTCTACTTGCCTTCTTTCTTGAATTCGTTCTTCTAAAACATGTAATAATTTCAAACTTATTGCAGTGTTTAAATTTTTTAATTCATTTAACAGAATTTCAAATACACCTTTACTTGTTAATAAATTAGCATCTCGTTTTCCTAAGCCTTCAGCTGCTAGATGAATCGGTCCCAACCAATAAAATTCATTTAATTTATTTATTATTATTTTATTGAAGAGGAGGAATATCCAGGCGTTCCAGAAACCGGTTTTCAAATGTGACAAATTTACTTTAAGTAACCGTTGTTTTTTAAAATCCGGGTATGAAAAACCGTCAAACCCTAACGCCGATATATCCAATAAAAATAGTAAATTTACGTGAATGGTTAATATTTCGTATCTAATGTGCGTCAATGCCATACATGGCTTTCTCTGAAGTAATAATTTTATTAGAGAAATGCTAGAAAGTTTTGAAGATATGACTACACCTGGTTTCTCCAGCGTTAAAATGATCTACAAGCGACTACTCTTTCCTTTCTCTCCTTTAATTATCGCAAAATTAAAAAAAAAATTTAAGTAAATTTAAAGTTATAAAGCTATATACTGATACATTTTACCATATATATATATATAGATGTATAATTCTTTCCTAACACTGATGGCCAGCACGAAGCAAAAGGGAGCATCATCTATAAAGACATATTCTCCTCTTTTCGTCTTCAAATACTGGTCAAAAGGCACATTTCTTTCTTTCAGAGACATATTCAAATCTTTCCTTAGGAATGGATTTAGATAAAGAATCATTTCTCCGATTCACGATGAAAAATGTTTAAGCATAAGTAGAAAAAATAGTTCAATTTTTTAAAGTTTAGAGCATCTAAACTAGTATAGTAAAAAATTGTCTCGAAATATTTCCTTTTCAAGAAAGCAAAATATTGGGATGTAATATATACACCTTTTTGCACCCCATCCCCTGCTACGCCATTGATTCTTAAAAAATAAAAAATAAATCTCAAAAAATATTTGGAGATAATAAGCATGCGTATAAATCCTTAATACTTAATTTTCATTTCACGAATACAATAATTTACAGAGATACAGAGGCATTACTAATTTATAGAGACTAGCCAATCTTTTCTTAGCCAAAAACTGTGTATCATTGCATGTCAAGTACATGTTACATGAACATTCTTAGCGAGGTGAATCCTTATCCTAAGCGAGGCGAAGAAAAATATTCTTATACTAACGGAGGTGAAGAGAAAGAATCAACAAGTGAATCTTTAGTTAAAAAGCAAGTGCTGATTTATTATTCCAGACAGTGAACGTGACGGGAAGAGATTCGTTCTCCGGGTGAAATCCGGGAAATGTCGAAACACTTTTGCTGATATCAAAAGCAAAACAGACACGCGCATCAGCTGACATTTAGAGAATCCGCTACATCCTTCGCTGAAGCCACAAATGGGCACCTAACATCAATGGGTTACAGTCCGTTTAGATAGGACGTGGAATGACTACAGAATGCCACAAAGACATTTGTATTTTTTCTCAGTTAGTAGATGATATTCTGTGACTGTTTTTATTCGTTTCCTTGTCTTGTTTCGACTTTTATAACTCTTAATTGTTTCAGTTAGTGCTAAAATAAAGTTCTAGCAAAACTTTCGTTTTTATCTATTACTTGGGCATACAAAAAACAAACAAAAAAAGAAAAGATTTTGAAATGTTTTTTTTTTCTGATGTTCTTTAACTCTTTTCCACTGACACTGGATCGTAATATCAGCAGAAGCATTTTCGGATTTCCCTGTCAGAAATTGACATTGTGTGGCTATTGAAAAATAATTAAGTCGAATAGATGATTTTTTCCTTGAGGGAACCGTTGAAATCCTCTAAAATAGCGATATTAAAATTTTTCATAACTTGGTCAATTTTGATCGTAGAAGAGTGGAATTTCTTTTTGTTAAAATTATTGGTATATGAAGAATATTTTATTCAACATGATAAATAGAATCGAGGTGTTCATTCGAGATCAAAATTTAGAATTCGTAATGATTTCAGTAGAACATTCAGTAGTGACTCAAACAACATTAAACATAGTTCTTTACATCACTTAAATTTTTCACAAAAAATTAAATATCTATAATTGAAGGTTCATAAATGAGTCACTGGAACACGAACAGAAATCTAGTATATTCTATCACATTGTTTAGAAAACTTCCTCCCTGAAGCTTTTGACATAACACTATTGCAGATTTTATCCGTACCCCGTTGCAGAAATTGGTGTGGCTAGTGAATTCCATGAGATTCTCAATTAAAATATTTTAATTTCTTTCTGAATCAAAACATCATAAATATACAAAGAAAGTATTAAAGTTCTAACTCAAACTGCTAAGAAATAGACGTGCAGTGCGGTTTTAACTGTTACAGTCTAAGACTTATTGTATTGTTTACCACCTTTGGAGCTGACGTCCTGGCCTAGGGGTAGCGCGGCTTCCGCGTGATCTAGGCGTTCCGGGTTCGGCATGGTTGTTCTCTTCCTTGTGTTCTCTTTGTGAGGTGCGTGAATGAGCCCCGCTGTAAAAAGGGGTTGCGCAAGCGAGGGTGTGTGAAATATCTTCATTTGAGCTAGAAGTCATACTTCTGCCCTCGGGTGCTCAAGGGTCTTTACCCTCAGAAGCTACTGCTCAAAATTGGACTTAAAATAGTCGCACGACAAAAAAAAAACACTCTTAGTCTTGGTCTACCCTACGACGACTCGCCTACCCGAAAGAGTGTAAGACTTTAAAGGTCGCTCTGGAGAGAACCATAATTTATTTATTAAAACACTTACAGTCATCGCCAGAATATGGGCGGTAAATAAGGGTATACATTATAGTTCATTTGACTGAAATAAAATATTTAAATTGGTTAATTAGCAAGCCAATTCTGAGTTCAGGAGATTAAGTTGAAAAGTACTCACAAAAAGCAGTAACACACAAAAGCACAAAAAAAATTACAATGTTCAAAGGGTGGATGACATTATAGATATAGCAGCATAGTAGACATACACATATAGCAATATCAAACAATATACCAATATCCAAAATCATATATCTATCCCATTATATAAAGTCAAAAATAGGTGAATGACACAACAAATATAGGGTGAAAAAACAAAGCAGATTTAGAATGACAAACGCATAAAAAAAAAGATTACTAAAAGGTAAATCAAGAATATGAGCAGAAATGAACAGTTTTTAATAGCTATAATCGAACATAAAAAAACAAACAATTATAAGCTGTACCAGAATGATTACATAAACAAAGAATCAGTAAAAACAAGACAGTAAATAACCCAAAACACAGATCCGTCTCCTAGCCCCCTTTGAATTTCCTCACAAATATCCCTAGAGACTTCACAAATCTTCCCCATCATCCTAGGCGAAGGCTCGTTCCTCAGCACGCCAAGAAACCAATGAGGTTTGGATTCGATAGAGGAGCTGGTGAGGTGATAAAGACTAGTGTGTGTACATTCAAAAGCGAAGTGGTTTGCATTTTTCCGCCTTTGTAACATTTGGATTTTTAATCACGTAGTCGCTTCATTTCATCATATATTTTCAACATCTATTTGTTAGACCGTCTCCTTTTGTCGCCAACCTAATCCAAAAAAATCTTTTGCGCCAAGCTTTTAATTTATTAAAAGAGTGAGTAGTCTCGGCAAAAAAGCTCCCGATTTAATGTTATTATGAGAAACTTCTTATCCGGATTTTAGAAGAAGAACCTTAATTATTTTTTCCTTCTGCCAATAGACAAAGTGAAAGAGTCTTATCATGAAAAGGTTCCTCTTTAAAGATTCTGAATCATTTTCATTAAATAAATGACTTTTAAGCTAGGAAAAAAAAGTTTTGGGGCCACATTCATTGTGTGCTATTTTTGTCATTATATTAGAACGTATTATCTTATTTTTAGATAGAGCAGGGAATGAAGACATTTAATGATTTTTTTATCTTCTTCTAAAGAATATTGAGGGTTGGATTGCTTTGAGAACTTTGCATTGTCATTAATTAGAACATAATAAAAGTTCGAATATACATCATTCATGATCAAAGAATATTATGAGACATAGTTTTGCGAAGACACAAACCGACTTCTACTTATTAGATTCAGCATGCAACTCAAATGATATCATTAATAGCAAAATATTTTATGAATTAATAACAAAAATAAAACATTTTTATGTGAGCTCACTTTTATTAATGAATTAAAAAATAGATAAAATTTTATAATAAAAGAATCAATGAAAGAAAAACGCTTGAAACACTCATTCAATTAATCACATTTTGTTTTTATTTTGAATGTAAGATTCGGGGTTCTTTTTATTTTTCCAGTTCCTCACGATTACAATTGCATTGTTTTCAGTGCTTTTACCTTTAAGATTTTAGCTTTTATTTCGAATTCTTTCATAAAATTAAAATCTGCTTTGGGCGGGGTTTTTTTGTGAAAAATTTCTGTCTTTTAGATTTTTATATTATATAGGGTGGATAAAAATTATATTTTTAAAACTTTTTACTATCAATTTCCTCAGAAATCAGACAATTTTTATACAATAGCTGATCTTATTTATTAGGGTATAAAGTGTCTACTTTTTTGAAATATCCTGTATAACATCCTCATTTACAAAGTAAGAATCCTCGTTAGTAAAACTTAAATTAACATTAAAGCGTGAAAATATTTTAAAAGATAAATTTTGAATCTATAAGAGAAAAAATTATTCTTCAAAGTGCTGACTTTTTATGGTAAAAATAAATTTAAAAACGATTAGAGATAAGTAACTTTAATTTTTGTATACTTAAGTTGGAGTTGGAGGTGGGGTTTTAATGGCTCAAGCACCAAATCTGGCCATGCTGCGATAAAACATATGAAAATATGGCATTTATATACTTAAACGTCTTTCCTTAAAAATTAAAAGAAATTAATATGAGTTCTTCCTTTTTTCCTTTTTTTTATTTTTTGATTGTTTGACACTTTTACAAATTTAATGTTTCCTACAAATACACATGCCACTATTCGAAATCCATCATTCGTCTCAACAGATAATCATACTACGCAATATATTTGCGCGTAAGCTGAATTGCTTTAAGACACATTTCGTCTAAAAGTAGAAAAGCTATTTTTCTATATTTTGCTCTTATGCACTTACAACTCTCACGAAGTTAAAACTGCTTTCCACGGATAACGACCAAAACAGCTATACAAAATATTCAGAAGAAAAAAATGGGGAAACTAACTGAATTCCCGGGCATTCAACATTAATGTCCAGAAGACAGTCGTAAATAAGATGGGAAACAAAAATCTCCTATATAATTCAGTCCGATCTTTTCTCCAAAACCTTTCATTGCAAAATAGACTGGCGAAGATAATTGAAATTTGTTTTATTTTTCTGAGCAGCATTTGATGTTTTAGAGACCGCTGCTTGTGACATCGCTTCGTTTTTGCTGTTTCAGTTAGAATCATCAAAAATACTTTTCTCTGTAGGAAAGAAGGACAGCCACAGTGGATCCCCGAAGAAACATTAATGGCTTTTTAGAGGAGGTACTCTGGTAGTCATTATTTTTTTCCTCCTAGGATAGAAAGTCAAGTTTTATTCCCTTGCATTACTGCTATGACCTGCCTTTTTATTTCGAAATTTTTTTAGATAGATTTCATTTTTAATGCAATCTAAAATGAGTTATTTATATTAAATCACATTTATGCGCATTTATCATTATCTTGGTTATTAATACCAAAAACTATCAGCTAGATTTCCTTAACTATTTACACCATTAATTTCACATGGTATTATAAATTATATTGTATTGTGATATAATTGGTAATATATATTGTATTCTATTTTAATTGTATTGTGATTTAGCTCATGACCAATGAATTTTTTTAAAAATAAAGTTCTCATGTTAGATGTATATGCTTATTTTTTGTTTCTATTTATCTATGATCCTTTTTATGATATAAAATATCAAAAATAAGTCATTTTAAAAGCCTCCATTGTAAAACATTTTATTCGTTTCTGACCTAGGACTCAAAGCTTCGACAATTTTATTTATCGCCAATGTCTTAAATGATTATTACATTCCAGGATTAAATTCGCAAAAATGTTTATTGTTTGTCGATCCGTATATCATCTTTTATGCGAATGTGATACCTCAAGAAGGTAACAAACTGGATAAATAAAATTCTGTGATCGTTTTTGAAAATGAAATGGAAGACATTGAAGAAACTTTGATCGAAGCCACTAATTGAGGAGGCTTCGAATCCATTATTAATTTGAAAAAACTAATTCCAAAACACTCTATTTTATATAGATATGTGAAAAAATTAATGAAAAGGAAATTCAACTGCCTTCCAGTTGCATCTGAGTTAGAGGGGAGGGAATATAGCGCACGGAATATAGAATTTACATAAAAATGTTCCTTCTTATGCATTTTTGTCATATACTGGATAAATTTCGAAATTTTCAGTGATTTAAATATAAGCAAGCAACAGCGAAACATAAATCAGAAGACGATATATTTTTAAACTTTAATTTTTTTAATGCACTTTTCGACAACTTTCGGACAGTCGAAAAGAAGTTACTGACTTGGGACAATTGAACAGCTCACAAAATGTTGAAGAGAATTTTCAAACTGTTCGGAATTTAAATGTGTTTTTTTCGTCTGATTTTAAAATATATTTTTATTACTTAAAATATTTTTGTTTATTAAATGAATTTCCAAGTAATAAACCCCGACAAATAACATAATGCAAAGATTTGATACATATATAAAAAATTAAATACAAATGAATGAAAGTAGTTATTTGATTATTAGATTTATATTATTTAGGTTATGTCAACTTAGAGATAATGTATGGTTTAAATATATAAAAATATTGTTAAAATTATGAATAATAAGCTTATCGTTTCCAAGTTGATTTGAATAATTTATATGAAACAATGGAAAAAAAATATTTAGAATTTACTAGTCTATGTAACAAACTAAAATCTATAAATTAAATAGACTTTCTTAAAATGATTTAGATAGATTTGAATAAATATAAATATGAATTCAAACCAAGGATCCTTTGGTTCATTTTGCAATGAAACAGCACAAATTTAATCTACAAATTAGTCTTTATTTCTAATTTATAAATGTTAGTTAAAATATAACAGTTTCTGAATAAAGAAAAAATTTTAAAAGTTACAAAAAGGGAGAGATATTTCTTTACCGGCATTTTTTAATAGATAATATAAAATCATTTTTTCCAGTTTTCCTTAACACACTTGTATATTTAAACTCACATTGAAGAGTATGGGGGTGAAATGAGAAATTATCAAAGATTATAGAAATCAATTTCCCCATCATAGACTTAAAAGTAGTTCGACGCAATTTGACGCAATTTTGTGCTTCAAAACTGAACATATTTGAAAGTCTGCAAGTCTGAAAAAAGGTAGGATTTGTAGCTGAGGTGATGATGTCATGTCCGTGTTGCCACGGAAAGGGGGTGCAGTAGTTTCTGAGGGTAAAGATCCCTGAGCACCCGCGTGCAGAAGTCAGACTTCTAGCCCATATGAAATGACACTCACACACTCGCTTGCACAACCCCTTTTTGCAGGGGGGGGGACTCTTACACACAACTCAAAAATAGAACACAGAGTAAAGAACAGCCATGCCTGAACCAGGACTGGAACCCGGGAAGCCCAGATCACGAAGACGAGCGATCCTTACGCCAGGATGTGGCTGCGATGGAATATGATATTAGAACAATAGTTGAAAGCTATGTTTAGAAGTATTAAGGAATCTTTTTTACTTGGATTTGCTTTCCATTTTTAAATTTTAATGCCTGAAGGTAATAGAAATTCAAATAAAAATTTTATGCAATTTTACAGATTTTCCTAAAAGTAAAATTTAAACTAAACGGAACAATCTCAAAATATTCAAAGTCAAATGAAATTAAAAATGATAATTCCATAAAACTTCTACGTCTCTCATTTTGTTCTTTGAATTATACTTCGATGTGTTTCTCATGGATTATAACTCAAGAATTCTGAAGGAATTCAGCTATAAACATTAATATATAAATATATACACAAAACCAGTTGCTTCTAAAAATTGCTTTAACTATTTCAAAAATTGCTGGAATTCCAATGAATTCCTTTACAACCAATTATACTTCTCGTAAAGAATCTCAAATCGATTGTTTAATCAAAGCTCAAACTTTCATAAAATCGAAAAAAAGCTTAACAAATTTAATATTTACATTTTTTAGACTAAATAAACATAACTTAAATATGTTTCCTTTGTATACAATTATCTGTAAATATTTATTATGAGGAATTGATTACTAAAGACTTTTCATGTTTAGTTGATTAATGATACGCTTGAATTCAATTTATATAATAAAGTAAACATTATGATGGATAGTAACATCTGTAATTGCTACTAAAGAATACCAGTTTCTATAATTACTATCATTAAAAATAGTGGCATAAGAATTTCATACATTACTTTTTGGCGCAAACTGAAATATTACATGTTTAATCAAATACAATAATATTACTTACTCAAATTTGTTTACTCGAAGTATAATAATATTTTGAGTAAATATTTTTCACCATTAAATCAAAAAGAAATTCATATGAAATCAACAAGCATCGAGCTTTGAGTTTCGTTAGGGAATCATTTTATTTTATAAAAGTAAAGAATAGCTAAATAAATAACGAACTTAATTCGTTAGAGACCATTTTATTTTATAAAAGTAAAGAATAGTTAAATAAATAACGAACTTAATTGTATTAATATCTAACTCACCTATTTCCACTTCAGAAATTTCAGTATTTTCAAATTCAAATTAGTAATATAAGAACTACAAAAATGAAACACCATAATTACATAAAGATAGAAATATCGAAGTATTTTGTTCAGATTCTTAGAAATCAGACATGTAAAGCTGTTCAAAAATTATACTTTCTGAGACTCTTTATCCTATTTTTGATTACCATATTCTTCCAACTTCATCTTATTTTTTTTTCAACGTTTTTTTTAGGCATAATGAATTTATCGCCGATTTCTATCGAGAAAAGTCTTTTGTGCTAGGCTTTTAAACTTATTAAAAGCCAAGAGTAGGTTTCTCCGCCATTGCAGGGCGCGATTTAATGTAATTATGAGAAAATTCTTAACCGGATTTTAGATGGCGAGGTTAAATTATTTTTTTTCCTTCTACCAATATTCGAAGGACAAAAACTCCAATTTACCAAGTGAATGTTTTTCGTTAGATTTGCATATTCTTTTTTAAAGCACTGTTATTACTTAAATGAATTTAAGATAAAAAAATTTGAGCTCTGTTCCTCATTTGTTATCTCTTAAAGTAGAATATATTTCTTTATTCTTAAGTTTAAAAAGAGTTCAACGTGTTTAATGATTCTATTACCTTCTTTAAAACATAATTTAGTATTGAATTCTCAGAAATTTCTACAATGTCATTAATTAAAATATATTTTTTTAATGTCAGCTACAACTCATTTCTAATGAATGATTAATCAGCAAAATAACTTTGCAAAATATATTATCTTTCATCTACTTATTGAAATTGCTTTGCGATTAAAATGGAAGTCAATTATTGCAAATTTTTTTAAGAAATGGCAAAAGTCAAATAATTAAAAGAGCATACTTTTATCAGTATATTAGAAGCGCAGAAAATAATTTTAGATTAAAAATATAAAAAAAAGAACCATAAAGGTTTAAGACACTTAGATGTTATTTTGACTGAAATAAAATTTCAGTTTTTTAAGGAATTTTTTTAATAATGAGTTTTATTTTATTTCGGATGGGTTAGAGTTATATATTAAGTTGCATTTTTATTGTTTTCACAGTCTCGTACTACATAAATATGGATTATATTTTCAAAGTTTTGATTTAAAAAAGTTATTTTGCATTTCTAAATTTAAAAAAAATGTTCTTACAATGATAGACTTAAGCGTGCTCTTTAATATTTTTTCCCCTCTGAAACCTTCTTTTTTTCCCTTCCTTAACATTTTCATGATTCAGTGTTACATTACAGATTTTTAGAAATAAACATTTCTTCATTTTCCTAACAGATGGTGCCTTTATTTAATATAATTAGAAATGTCTATACAAATAACGGTTGTTGTAATTATGCATGTATGTATGTTCCACATCTCTTCATAAACAAAAAAGCCGAATTCATTCAAACTTTACACACTGATTATTTGTGACAAGAATATTGTCAACTTCTCGAAGTAGGATATGCAATTCAATATTTCGTTAATTATAAATTAACTGAAATTTCACAGGATTAACTTCGAAAAAGATTATCCTAGCAGAAACATCTTAAACCATCGTAAAATTCAAAATATTAATATTCTAATGTGCAATCCATATATATATTTTTTAATTTTCCATAATTTAATAAATAATAAATAGGTGCAAATATTAATAGGCTATAATTTAATAGGTGCCGGTAAAATTTTGAAATAGTCTTTTATTTATAATAAATCTCCTTTATTTTCAAAATAATTTTGGTAAAATTGTTTCATCGATTTCAAAGGATTTCTGAGGTTTGTTTAAAAAGATTTTTAAAAAAAATACTGTTGTCTAATGATTCTGTCATCACTGCCCGTGTTTATTGAGAATCTCACAATATGGTGGTTGGTTCTTGCTTCTCTGATTGTACAGCCGGCCCCACTCCGTTGGCTGGGCATTCTTAAAGTTTTAAAGATTCTACAGTAGTAAGAGTGAATCAATAATATTGACCCATATCTTCCGCCTCTGTGATGTCAGGATGATTGTCATTTGATTTTCCTGGATGTTACCGCAAGGCGGAGATAGATTTTTTTTTAAGTTATTTGATTTTCCATGTATTAAATAAAATATATTTTAACTACAAATGAGTATAGAACTTAGAATAATGTAGTAGTTAAAGATTCCAAAAGAAAATATTGGTGTATGAGTAAAGTTTAAGCGAAGTCAAGGAAAATAAATCATTTGTGGTAAAACAAAATTGAGATCCGATGACAACTGCGACTTCACACTATATGAAATCTTATTAAAATATTACAAGTGGAGGAATCGGAAGTTCTTAACTAATTAACCGTTTGATTAATTGTCCAAAATTTTCATTAAAACCTTTCTTATGCCTCAGTCTTTTAAAAAAAATTTGAAGCATTTATATAATATTAATTTTTTATGGAGAAAGATGTTTTTAACAAAATTTAAAGCATTTATGCAACCGATTTCAATGCCTTATGGAGAATATTAGCTATTAATGGTTTTTAAAAATCACACATTTATTATTCCCATTTTAATTTTTAATTTTTTCAATCCATAAAAAAAGATTTTGGGAATTATAATGTTTTATACAAAAATATTTTTACCATAAAAAATATAAGACATGTAAACATTTTAATTACCGAGCGATCGATTTATAATCTAGTACTAAATAAAAATTACTAATAGTTATATTCTGAGAATATTTATAGCATATATTAATATATTTCATTCTGTATTATTCAATGAATTATAAAATTAGCTGATATTTAAATAATGTTGTTTCCTTTTAAATAAATAAATATAAAAAATAAAGAGATGTAAAATTATATAATTAAAAGAAGATTTCGGTAATTTTGAAATTTTTTTCTATGCAATTTAGTTTTTATCATTTTCCATGAGTAATTATACATAGTCATACCATCCTTTAAGAAGAATAAAAGTGATCTTAATGACAGATAATATTTTTCAAAAGAAATATCTTTAATTTATTCAAACAAAAGCAAAAGAAATTATACTAGGAGTATATACTTTTAGCAAAGATTAGTTTAAAGGGAACTGGAAATACATCATTTTATACCCTATTTACTTAATCTGAGAATTTAAAGTTCTTTTTTTCCCTTCTTTTAAAAAAACTCTTGATGTAAAAATTTAAAATTTTCTAGAAAATACACACTTTTGGAAATTCTTCATTCAATTCCAAACATAATCTTATTACGATACAAAAAATTACTTACCCTTAAGATACACTGATTTAATATACACTTCACCTACAAATAGAAAAAAGTTCAAATTCTTTTACTTGCAAAATATACTACTTGCAAAACTATCTGGAAGCAAAAGTAACTTAGTCAGTGTAACAGCCAAAATAACAACAATCTTTAGGAAGAAAAAAATAGCGAAATAAACTCAATTTCCAGATATCAGCTATTTTATCCGACAGATGACTGTAAAAGAGATAAGAAATAAAAATTCGCTATACATTTCAGTTCGGTCTTTTTTCCAAAGCTCTTCATTACAAAGTAAACTTCGAAGATAATTGAAATTCTTTTTATTTCTCTGAAAAGCATTTGATCTTAGAAAGACCGCTGCTTATGACTTCGCATTTTTCCTGCAATTTTTTAAAGAGCTACTGAAAAATGTCTTTATCTGCAAGAAGACCGTCAGAATAGATATCAGAAGGAAAGTAGATAGTTTCTTGTTTTGAGTCTCTTTGATAATTTTTTTCTAGTAAAATTGGAAAACAATTCTTGTTGCCTTTTTATTAATGATTTGCCTTTTTATTTCAAAATTTGTTTACGAGTTCTTTCTTTTTTTTCCGTACAATCTAAAATTAATTTTACGGATATCAAATGGATAAATTATCTTAATAACACAAAGGATTACCACGGAAGTCACATCAGGAAAGTTAGCACATGTAGTTATACTATTATTGTTTGCTATTATTTAATATACGATTTGCTGCTTCCTTTGCGTTGTGGATTTCTGTAAGTGCTGTGTCTGATTACATTTCAGATAATTTTTTTTGGCACACTTTCTTGTTTAATATAGTGTCGTTATTCAGTAATGTTTTTTTTTTTTACCTTTTTGCATTGTAGACCCACTGGTTGATTTACATTTTAATATTCTCTCTTACGCAAATATAACGATTCTAAAAGCTAGTAAGAAAATTTGTTGAGAACATTTAAAAGCAAAAGAATAAATCTGTATGAAATTTTGATCCCGTGGAAGAATGCGAGTAAATCAATGATTAACCAACTGCCCAATAAGTTCAGTTATATTAGCATCCCGTAATAATGCAACAATAGGACTATTTTGGTACTGACTCCGTAATTTTGAACCACGGCCGAATGACGAGAACGACACATGAGCTAATTTCCACAATTGCACGACTGGGAATTAGCTCCGACGGATTTAATTTGCGCCTGGTTTATTTATGACAGTTCATCAGTGGAATCGGGTTTCGAGCTCGGGTGAAACTCTCCAATTCCGAAGCCGACATCTTGCCAGCAAGCCACAGCGACTTACAAACTTCCGCAATGGAATTGAACCCAAACATTCCACATTGCGAAATGAAAGAAGAAATTTTTATGACATAAATCCTACTTTCTTCCAGTTGTATTTGATTAGGGGAGTGGGAGGGGTAATGATAAAGCATGGAAATATAAAATATAAGTCAAAGATGAAACATATTTAAGTTGTTACTTTTCCGTGATTTTCGAAAAATTCCGAATAGAAGAGAATAAAACACTGTCTTCAGATTACGAGAGAATGTACAAAATGTTGAAAAAAAATTTCAATATTGTATTTCAACTGCATGGAACTTGGAAACTTTTTATCGTGCCTACTATGTCAACATTTGGAAGTGCATGTCGGATATTGCACGGGTCTGTCAGTACTGGGAATTTATATTGAAAGTTGGCAGATTTCTTTTCTATTTTTATTCAAGAATTTCATTCGACGTCTGCTATATTTTTACTATTTAAAATATTTTCTCTTGCGAAGTGATTGGATTTCTCACAGACCCATCTTTGGAAAATTCAATATAACAAAAATGTATTAGAACTACATAGAAAACTAAGTATAAATATTTATTACTTTTATATTCTCCGGGATAGTTGCATAAAAAAGGTGCTGTATTGTTTATCTGAAAATAAATTTTATTGTCAAAAGAAGCTGATTAAGGGACTAATTATTTTCAAAATTGTTTTAACCATTTATAAAAAAATAAAAGAATCTTTTGGGATTTGCCATTCTATGAACTGAAATTGATCAAACTTATTTAAATAAAAATAAATGTGAATTCGAGAATCTATTGATTTATTTTATATTAAAACAAGGCAATATTGTTGCAGAATTTAGTCTTTATTGCCGATCATTGTGCAACCATTTCACTAATTTCTAAATTTGTTTTCGAATATTAGCATTTCATGGAAAAAAACACTCATTTTTTTAAATTCTTGAAACGATAGTCACGGGGAAAAAAAGAGATTCCTCTCTTGGATTTTATCATAAATTATATAGCACTATCTTTTCAGTTATTCCCATTAGAGCTTACAAATCCGAAAACATAAAGAAATATATTTAATAAGGGGATGAAGCTACAAAAGTAGCAGTAAAATATACCCGTTTTTGAAACGAATCTAACGCATATCTACGCAATACGACAAGATTACTGATTCATTGTTACGTAATATAAAATATTGTTACGAACTGTAATGTTGCTTCCAGCATAGTTGGTTCCATCATAGGAAAGACCATTTTACGATCAGCTGTACTGGATGCTGATCGGATGCCGGATCAGGGCTTGGCGACAAACTTAGCGACCTATCGGCAACTTGGCGACAAAGTTGGCAACGATTTGGTGACAAAATGAATGATACTAGAATTTTCAAGAATATTGGAGATAGGCCCATTAGGAAGCGATTTAAGGTGATCTTTCTAGAACCTTCTCTGCCCTGTCTTTAACTATAAACTGGAACTATAAAAAGCCGTGAGACCAAGCTGGATGCAGTCTTTTGTGTTTAGCTCTGTTAACAGTTGAATGTGTTTTCTCCCTGAGCATTTCGAACTGGTTATCAACTGTTTTGCTGCTTGCGTTCTACTGTTTTCTAGCAGTGATGCTGTTTATTGCCTGTACTTATTCTTGGCTGTGTTTTATAGTTTGTGTATTCATGTCTACGTGTTAATAAATGTTGTCATTTACTATTGAGGCCTGTTGACTGTGCGTCTCCAAACAGCCACTACTCCACTAAGCCGTTCTCTTTACGGTCTTAGTGGAGAAAGTTCCGTAACAATATCAAATATGGATTTAGGATACTTTATTTTCAATCAGTTGCAACCGAAAATTCAGATCTGTACTTTTTATTGAAAATTCACTCACCAAATTTCATATCTGATTCATTATGGTATCATACCTTCTTCATATAAGCGAATACATAAAAGACATTTCTTTATAAGATTCAGTTCGGAATGAGTTATAGATCTTCATTTTGGTTACAAAGTTCATTCATCTAGATCTTTTTTGATTATCGTATTCCCATGCACGCGAATGGACAAATATGGAAGTAATTTTCGTTTTAATCTATTGCGTTTAGATTTGATATTCTAACCACCAGTCTAGTTCAACATGTCTTATTCACAGACAAATTGACGTAATTCCAAAAATTTTCTTTTTGTACTCGATGAAATCTAAATGTGGATATTTATCAAATCTCGATACCGAATTCTTAATTAATTACAAAATGTTCTAGAAAACGAATAAAAACATTATAATTCCCCACATTCTAATTCCCTAAGACATTACCTATTTCATGAGCTTTCTTATTCTGTTTTCTTTTTATATATCTGTCTAGTATCCGCCTAATTTCTGCCCAGAAAGAGAACGTTTACTTGTCAAAGCCAGTCAAGAAAATTCATGACCTTCTATCTGCAGCATGATTGTCCAAATTAATATCTTAATTGCCAAAATACATCAACTGACAAATTTAGGCAAAATGGAATTCTGGTTTCTATAATATTTATTGCACGCAGCAAAATTGACAGTATTTCACGCTATTTTTATGATTGGGATATATTTTTAAGTGGAATCGGTACTTGCAGAATCCATTTCAGATTCCTTAAATCTAAAGAGATATCTTGATATGATCCATAATTTTTTATTGCAGAGAGCTACAAGAGACAATCCACCTTCAACATGCTATTTTTATCACTTGATAGTGTACATAATATCCCTGGTAATGCCTCCTGACTTGCCTCCACGCTTGCAATAAGTCTCTATTTTGAATCAATATGGTCAGCACAGTTACTTGATCTTACATCATGTGACTATGACGATTCATTGAAGGATTCTACGTCTAAAACAAGACTTCAGATGATCTTTTAACTCAATAACAATGTTATATTTCACATGAGCTCAATCAGGCATTATGCTTTACTCAGTGCAATAGAAAACCGTGCTTGCAGAACGGAATGCATGATTAAAAATATTGGACGATTAATTTAGTATGGCAAGGCTGTTTTCTCCATTTGTTATTGCGGGGAGACGTTTTTGTTTGTTGATGCATACTACATCCCGTGTATCATCTCCTTTTATTCTATATTGTTTGGAACCGTAGAATTTTCCATTTGATTTCCAATTCTCCATTTCCATTTGAAGCTCTAGAGCTTCCTGAATAGCGAATTTTAAATTTAATAACGATAAACAGTAATTTCATTGATTTATTTAACAACAGATTTGGCAACTTAGATATTAGTGCAATACCATCTATTGACAAAATATAAAATTTTATTCAGTTTTCAAAGAGTGCATTTATCATACCATATACCAAGGAAATTGTGTTTCGTTGAGAACATAGAGCCGGCTTTAGATCCTACTAAATAATTAAACTTTAATTACAAAAAACTTATATTTCTATTTTTACTTTTTTTATTATAAATAAAATTATTTTCTTTCTTGATGTTACAAGTCGATTAGGAATTTTAATTCGTTTTCTTTTAATAATAATATTGAGTTGCATGTATCTTTCAAATTTGTTTTCTCCTTTTTGAATAAAAGATTTTTAATAGTACTTTTTTATTATCTTTTTTTCTAAATAACATTTTTGAATTTCTATACAACAATTTGAATATGCACAATGCGAGTTTTTTTAAATAAATTTCTTATAGTGATCTTTTCCTCACATTTGCCTATTAAGCATTTATTATTTCATAGAATTCTCATATTTAATTCTGATTAAAAATGGCAAGGCATTCTATATAATACCAGCATTTCCTTTATAACCAATTCTTTTTCTTGCTATTTTTTTTGTTTCTTTTATCTTGTTACTTTTTTTGTCGTAAGCAAATTTCTGTCATTAAGTAAATGAAGATTCTGATTTTCGAGACGCATCAGTGATAGAAGATATTCTTAGAAAAGAACAAAATTATCTGTTCTTTTCTAGCAATGTTACTGGTTACTACATTCTTTTTTTTTTTTTTGAATGAGCAGATACATATAACCTTATTTTTTTTTATCTTCTCGTTTGTTCGATGTTTGCCCTTTCCTTTTTGCTTTTTATCTCTTTGTTATATGATTTACTTCTGGATAAGTTAACTTATTTAAACGAATTGTAGATTTGTAGATGAAATACGTGACTTTTTCGTCGAGAAAGTATTTTAAATCATTCTTTTTTCGAACAGAAGAAAAGCTTTAATCTTTAAACTAGAAGAACTAAATTGTTATAATTGAAATAAGCCTTGTCTTCAGTTCTGATAAAATATGTTTCATTTCCATGTATTCAAGTTTTCAAATTTTTTATTCATTGCGAAATAAAAAATGCTACAATTTTCACTGTCTCATTAGAAAGTTGCTTTTTTCTCAGTAATTCCGTGAATAATAACCGATAACCTATATGTAACACATATAATAATACCTATTTTTTTTAATTTTCGAGAAATATAAAATTTGATTTCTCCTAGCCCTATTTGATTTGGGTGTTTTTTTTCCCTCTTGTCAAAACAACCTCCCTCATCTCAGACTGAAAAACGATTCATAACAATTTCATAAAGTTTAAACTCATTTGATAATATTTTACTCCAGCCATTCCTATTAAAATTTCATTTATTTCAGTTTCATTTGGAAAAACGCTAGAATATAAAATGAATGAAATGAGCATTTTTTTTTCTTTTTGTTAATATTTTGTATATTATTAAACTGTATAAAAGTCTTTTCAATAAAGTTGCTTTTGAGAAGTTTTTCCTTTTGATATATATGTCGCATCGGAATTGTCAGAAAAAAAGAGAATTAAAAATTTAACTAGATAGAAATTTTATTTTTAAAGAATTAGAGGGACATTTTGAACCAACTCTTATATTAAAAAGTGTTCTTTTTATCAAAAGAATATGCTTATGAATTAGGAAAAAATTCGAAATTATTGAAATTACCCTTTTTATGTAAAATTGAAAACCGAATGCGATTTTATATCAATACACTATGATTTATACAATATTCTAGTGCATAAAGCATCGTATTTCTGTAAACTGAGAAAAAGTTGTAACTTTTTTATGAATATTCATCATATATTGCAACATAATTTGAAAATTTTTAAATTAATAGATGTACAATAAATTTTTCTTGTGATTTTGCAAAGGGGAAAATAATAATAAAAAAAAACTGAATATAAATATCCTGCATTTTTATGGTTTATATATTTAAGAATTTTTACACACTCGTAATTAGAGCTTTAGGACGAGGATTTAAATAAGTGCCCACATATAAAAATTAATAATTTAATTCAAAATCTAATAATCAAATGTTTCTAACTCAAAATAAATAAATTCTTATAATAAATTCTAATAAATAATGATTAATTTCAGTACAATTATTTATGAAACATGACAAGGGAGCTCTTACGACATAAAATTTAATTAAGACTGTGAAACCACTCAGGAATACCCTTAATTATCATGGCAAGAAAGGGGTCTAATTTCAATTAAATTTTTTGTGGGATACTTGATTGTCATAATTTAATCCAAAAAGTTCATTTTACGCATTGAATTGTAGCACTTAAAGTCTTGTTATTTTAATAGCCTTACGCATGGACTTACCTAACGGAATCGAGTCCCATGTCGTTGCACCCTTAAAAACTGAAATGCATGTGTAGTCTCTTTCAAATCGCACTTAACTTTTCCATTAACATGACTTCACTTTTCGATTTTCATGTAAAGTGTGCACGTAATAAACATATTCCTTTTTTCTTAACTTTCAATAAAAGGTTAAAAAAAATCATCCGCTGAAATACATAATGAAACAATGAAAACGGTTTGAATTTCATTTCTACAATAAACATATTAATCAAATAAATTCTGCAACAATTTTTGAAATACACCATTTATTTTCCTTCGAAATACAGAATAAAATCGGTGCGAGAATCGAATAGCTGTATCTGAAAAGACAATTTTTAAAAATTTTACAGTGATGTAAAGTGGATTGATTTACAATGATAGTTAACAGTCACTATCGCGGAAAAAAGTTCGATTAGTTTTAAATTAATTAAAATTTCGAATTAAAAAGAAAAACACTTTTTGATCCTTGATAGTGTACATGATCTTTATCTTTGATAGTGTACATGATCTTTATCTTTAATATACTTTATCCCTGATAGTGTACATGATATCCCTGGTAATGCCTCCTGACTTGCCTCCACGCTTGCAATAAGTCTCTATTTTGAATCAATATGGTCAGCACAGTTACTTGATCTTACATCATGTGACTATGACGACTGGTTATGAAGATTCATTGAAGGATACTACGTCTAAAACAAGACTTCAGATGATCTTTTAACTCAATAACAATGTTATATTTCACTATCGCGGAAAAAAGTTCTATTAGTTTTAAATTAATTAAAATTTCGAAGGAAAAAGAAAAACACTTTTTGATCAGCACATTCCCACTACTATCCAATCTACAAGTATGTGCCGTTTTTGGTACTTCATGTAAAAAGGCTGTGTGAAGCGCTTGAATATGCTGGTGTGTGTGCGCGTACGTGCACACACACTAGAGATGCACTCCTCCATTATTAATAAAATAATAAATAATTATACATAAGTATTAAAAACGAGTTGAAGAAGAGAATAATTATACTACACTTTAGCAGTAGCTCAGTTTTTCAAAGTATTTATCTGTAGTGGTAATATAAGAGCCTGTTCAATGTACATAAAAACATGTTGCTGTAGGTTGAAGAGCAATGATTGATGGCGCTGTTTTGCAAATGATTATATATGGTTTAAGTATTTAATTAGGCGTGAAAGGTTGCTGATTTTGGTGAGCCGGTATTAAAATTTGTATTGAACTGTGTTTTCTATCGAATATAAGTACTTCCTTCCTAATAAATGAATGTAGTTTGCGAAAACTTGGAATGTGTTACATTAAGAAACAATTTTAACAATGTAAACAGTCCTCTGGAACGATGAAATGAATCATAATACTCACAAATATACTATTCTTTTTAATTAAGGATCAACTGAAAACTGGATGATCACAATTCTCTCCCAACAATAAAAACAAATCTGCGTAAAATAAAAAAAAGAAACATCATTCCATAACAAAAGAGTCAATTTGCATTCAAGCTCTTGAAAGTCTGTTGAACATTCCGCTCTGAATATAGCAGCAAGTTTTTTTTTTACTTTATTTCACTAGTATAGCACCAAATCGATAGCAATACGCAACAGCAGCAGTAATACACTGATTTCTACTGAAAAAGAACCATATCGATAAGAAAACAGCAGAAGTAGTTGTATGTAAAGAATAGCAAAAATATACATAAAAAAGGACAGGATAAAAAAAACTACTAATAACATCAGGATATGCAAAAAAATATCTAGAAGAAACCCTCTGAAGACTACGATTCAGAAGAATGTTTTTTTTTTTCTTTGTCATTTCCATCTTTTTTTATTTCGTTTTTGATGCTCCCTTAGTTCCCTATCTCGCTGCTCTCGAGTATCCATCATTAAATGAATCCGGATTCAGTGTGATGAAATGCTACAAAATAAAAAGTATTCTTAGAAGGAAATTTGTGTTGGCCTGATGAAATATAGTGGATGATATCTATGTTTATTATTGTTTTCTAAATGTAGCAGAACTGCATTTTCAGCTGCAATAATTTATTTTTCTATTTATTTGATTTTGTTCTTATGCAACTTTCCCATAATTTTCTAATTTATAAAAATATAACGTATAGAATTTAAAATCTAATGCACATTTTTGGGTAGCAATATTTTCAAACTGTAAAATTATAATGTTTTCCCTGGTTATTTTATTAACTTAAATGCTTCGTTTGTCTTTTAATTGTTTCATTCTGTAAGGATATTTATTTCAATATTTTGGAGTCGCTATTTTGAAATCGTATTTCTTTCCTTCTTAAATGTATAATGTCTTTTTATTTCTTTGTTTTTTATTCCTATGAAACATAGAAAGACAGTGAGATTATATTCCTAATAAAAATTCACGTTAATGTAACTAAACTATAACTAATATAGGTAAAATAGGTATTTTTTAAACAAAAATCTTTGAAGAGATAATATAAATACCATTTTATTTAGAAAATTGCTAAACAAAGTCATTGATAGATACTTGCATATTACCATTAGATCTTTATGTGAAAGGGTATCCATTTAAATCATTTCTTTTCTTTCTTCAATTTCTTGATGGACCACGGAATTCCTTCGCTATCACAATTGCAAAATGCAATTTCAAGCATTACACGATGAGCATCCAACGTTGCAAAACATATTTTATTAAGAAAGAAAAACCAGAAACTTCTCCAATCCACTGGCCGCTGTTGTAATTCGACATATCTTCAAAACGTTTCGGAAATTTTAATTAGAAGCCCTGTACAAGAAAATATTCTGATTACATTTGTAAAGTTCTGAGAACAGAAATAGATTCTTCACATAAATTTAAAGAATTTCGCATACTCTAAAATACAGTATTGCATTCCCAGACATATTTGGTGATGTCAAAAATTTCAAATAGATATTTTTGCTCATTGGTATTAATCTCAACAAGATATTATAACAAAATATTCTTAAAATTTTCTCAGCAAAATATTTTTAAAGCATTAAAAGCCACGCTAATTTCACATGGCTTGTCCATCTGCTGAAATTGAATTTCTGATTTTGATACAATCAAAATACAATATAGTGAACAATATATTGAAACAACCAATATTGTGAAACACTCATTTGCCAAATTAAAGTTTTTCACAATTAATTTTTACAATCAGGTAAAACTTTGTGAAAAATCTGTACCTCCATTTATATTACACGAAGAAGAAGCAAAATTTAAAAATCAACGTCTTTTGAAAAATCTTCACCATTGCTTGATTGTGAAGTTAAACTCTCATTGCAAGCACAATAAAATTTCAAATATGTCATTAAAAGAATTCCTTATACTTAAATCTGCTGAATGCGAATAAATAAATCGATACTTCATGTCTTGACAATCAACACTGGAAATAGTAGTAACAACATTGAAAACGTTTTGAATCTTACTTCAATAATGAAATATATTGTTGTAAGACATCACCAAAATGTGTTTTTAAAATTTATTAAAAATATAATTAATTATATGGCAAAAAAGTTGGAATTATTAAAAACAGATAATATTTTGATTTTTTAGATGATTTAAAAAGCAATATTTGCTTTAATAATTTCGAAAGTTATCAGTAAAGAATAGAACTTTTTTTTAAAAAAAGTTTAAATATATTAAAATATATTTCGAAATTTAGAGAAATGACATTCATTCCCTCTCCAGCCATGGAAGGAGACGGACGTTCTGAGAGCAGGTGCTCAAGTACTTTTTCTAAGAGCAGCAAAGGCGACCGACCGAGAATTATGAGCATAGGATTCAATGATAACCACTCAGCAAATTCGGGAACGGGCAACAAGCCAAGCAATGTTGCTCCGCCCAATTCAAGTAGTTATGAGAAATACAAAGACGAAAAAACCCAACTAAAGTAATAAGCACAAAATACGCAAAAGAAGTTGAAGCACGGATGGAAAAATATAATGCACGCAAAGCGACAAACGAGAAATACCCCAACTTTGAAATAGACTTCGAATTAAATGATGATAAACAAATGGACACCGATGACACAACACAAGTTTCCCTAAAGAAAAATCACTCTAGCAAAGACAACTTTCAACTTGTTAACCCAAAAAAGGCAGCCAAAATTAGGAAAACGGATGATAAAATCGAGAGCATGGACACTTCTAACAGGTTCGAGATCCTGAGCCACAACCAAGATTCCCAAGAAATTACCAACAACAGGCCGGCTTGCATAAATTTGAAACTCTCAAGCAGCTATAATCTGAGACTCCAAGAAATCCATAGAAAATTCCCCCAAACCGAAAACAAGCTTATTCGCAACATTCGCAATTCAACCAGTTAATGAAGAAGATAGAGCAAAAATCATAGAGATGTTAACAGAGAGAAAAGAAGAATTTATCTTATCCGAAAACTATGATGAAAGACCCATTAAAGTTATTCTTAAAGGTCTCCCAACTGATACAGATAAAGAAGAACTCACAGAAAGAAATGACAACATTGTCAGAATTTCACATCTAAGAAATTATAAGATGAAGACCCTGTACCGTATTTTCCTACTTGAGATCAAGAAGTCCAGAAGCGCCCTCAATATTTATAACGAAAAAACCCTACTACATCTTAAAATCAAAATAGAAAGCTATAGAAGAAAATCTACCGCAACTATCTGTTACAACTGCGCAGCTTTTCATCACTCCGCAAGAAACTGCAGAATTTCACCAAAGTGCATAAAATGCGGTGGCTCGCACGCTACCGGATCCTGCAGTATCACAGAAAAAATTCAAGACCTAGTTTGTGTCAATTGCCAGGAAAAGGGTCACATAGCTGCCTGGAAAGGGTGCAGAAAATTCCCGAAATTAACATCAATCAACGGGAGACCCTCCTATGCAGAGATAACAAGAAAGACTCCAAGAAACCCAGTCCAACAACCTATCCCCGCACCTCGAAAACAGATCACGGAACCAACTTTGACAGCTAATGAAGAACTCCCCTCTCTCCAAGAAACACTGCAAATCCTCAAGGAATTAAGAGAAATCTTTAAAGAATTCCCTAATTTAATTGTAGCGGCCAAGCTAGCGAAGAAAACTGAAAACAAAGAAGAAAAAAAGATGATTATTCTCAATGCGTTTTTGGTGCGTGGCTTAACACGCATTGCCAAATTTACTTTAAATTAAAGTATTAAAACATTTCTAATTAATGAAAACTGCCAGCCATGTAGATAACAAAAATAAATTTTAATTACAAATTAAACTAACAAATATAGCTCATGATACATTAGCCGTATATCCATCGATCAGCACGAGGCAGGAGTTCGGAGCAAGCCGGCGAAGCCAGGAAGTGAGTCACTGGTTTTCGTTGGAGAGCAAAGTTCATCTCCATAGGTATGATTGATGCTTATCGCCAGATGGCGAAACAAACAGTCATTTATCGCCTGTTTGGCCGCTGCACGTTGATCGGCTAAGTTCCACCAAAAGTTAAGTTACTCCCCCTCAATAACCCAGCTTTCTGATTAGCCACTCACCGACAATAGTTTATCTCTCACCTAACTCGGAAAACCGTCTGCATCACCCTCTCCTACTCCCCTGACAGCCTGCATTCCTATTGGCCAAGACATCTCTCCCACTCTCCCTCATCTGCAAAGAGCAAATTTCGGCAGAAGTTCCAAGGCATTCACCCTCCCTTCACCGTCTCATCAAGAACCATCACAGTTCATGTCATTCTACCTAAAGGCCAAGTTGATACAGTTCTATCATTAAGGGAAGAGTCCTTTTCCAAGGACGGGTGTCCCGATAAGCTTACCATCGAAGTCGAAGAAATTTAGAGAAATCATTCCGAGGCACATTTCTTCTCTAAATATATACATGCCCGGATTAGTAGTACCAATTCTTACGGTCTGGCCACGAGAACTCCCCGTACAAACCAACGTTTTTATTATTGCTGTAAACAGAGCACGAGACCTTAATTTGAAGTCAAGGCGTAAAAAGTTGAATTGTACTAACTAATAAAATATCTTGCACTACTCTTACTTCACTTTTATGTTTCTGAAAACATACATCATCGCAGATAAAAAAAATTCTAAAATAATTCCCCTCTTCTTAAGATCATAAAGAGTGTCTTTAATTTCATGTAAGGCAAGGTAAATTAATATTTCCTATTGAAATATATATATATATATATTTTGGTGAACTTTATACTGAGTCACGCGTCAGCATAGAAGCGTTATGGGCGCCTCTAAAAAGAAAGCACTTCTTTGGTATTCAAATCAGAATAAGTTCATAATAAAATGTCTTCAGTTCAGAAAATTAATCAGAGCAAGCATTAAAAGTTGATGGTTTTAGTTCTGGTATTTTTTTTCATTCGACAGCCTTAAAAAAATTTTTTTCACGATTCTAAGGCGTCATATGATTTCATTTGGGGGTTTTGAAGATGCTTTTAGGATTCAAATGACGAATTATTTCTAGAACGCCTAAATGGAGAAACTTTGCCGATGACGTTAAGGAAGTTTTTCTCTTCAGATTACAAAGAGCGATATGTCAGGAAAATTTAATAAAGAGAAATTTAAAAAAAAAAAAAAAAAACTTTGGTACTAAAATTCGGGTTTTGTAGGGTATCCCTCTTATGTAGTATATCCCCGCCTCTCTTATTCCTCATTCTGCATCTTGCATTCACCTCAAGCATACATGGTGCTTATTCATAAATTTTAATTGATTGTATTCCTATTTACCACATTAATTAAATTTAGATTCTGAATCAAGAATCAGATTATTAAACCGGAAAAAATAACCAAAGAAAACTATAAAAATAAATGAGAAATAAAATAAGCCAGAATCCAAAATAATAATCCAAACCAGGAAGATTTTAATTTCCGTTAACCGAAATTAATGTGTATCTTTTCCAACAATAAAAAATATTATTACTCATTTAATATAATAAGTAAGAAAAATTATATGCAAATTAGTTTATAGAAAATATTTTTGTAAAGAAAAATCCAGTTGCAATTTCATCATTTTTTTCACTATTAATCTATGTAACGTTTTCACTTAGAATTTCTACCGTTTTACTTTGAACCTCAATCTATATTTCACTTCCATATCTTTCCATTGTCAATCTATAATGTCGTTATATGAACTTTTAATTTATCACATTTCATATCTGGTAATCAGATGAAATTTTTGAATAATTTTACAATTTCATTTAAATTTATAAAAAGCAAGAGCACATACTCCTTATTTTATGAACCGATATTGATCGATTTCGTTTTACGAAATTGTTCTTTTATTTTATTGTTAAGATTTTTTTTCATGTTTCTAGTGTGAAGTTGTAAGTTATTGTCATTGTTATTTTACACTTTAAACCATGGTCAATCCATGACCACTGTATTGAGGTTAACATTTTGTTAACTTATCATTTAAAAATGAATCGGTCTGGATCGATGTACTTTTGTTTCCATGATAAATCTTTTCGTGCAATTTAGAGGAAAACGGATATGATCTTTGAAAACTTTGAAATTTTTCTAATTTCCATATAAAACTTCCTCGTATGAAATGTTTAAATCTAAAAACTGAAATAGTTATTAATTGTGTTTCTAATGATAATTATTATATAATTATATGATGAATGATATTTAAATAAAATGTAAGACACACTTTTTATCTTTACTGTCTCAGTTTTCCTATTGTACACAGTAAAATATAGCATTTTTGTTTCTCACAATTGTGCTTTAAATGTTAAGAAGATCGCTCGCAGTGCTATCTTCTGTTATAAAATGTAACTAATATAAACATTTGGATTCTTTTTTTAATACAAAATACTGAGAAGGATGCTCATTCCTATTTCCTATACTTTATTATTTAAAGTGTTTCAATCGTTTTCTGGGAACTCTGTGTCAACAATACTATTGGTGATAAATTAGACTTTGAATTGTTGTTAAATTGATTTTATACCTACAATCTTATTGATAAAAATCAATTTATATTCCATTCTGGAAAACACAATATAAAAATCCACATACCACATGAAAAAATATAATTTTACATTATAAATTGTCGTTTCACACCAATTGATTGTATTCTGTATTTTGAAATTAGGACTTAGAATCATTGCCACTCTAGAGGCATATTCGACTGAGTCCACAATGCGTGAGCAAAATATTAATATATTTTTGGCGTCAAATGTAAGCTTATTTTTATTTAAATAATCAAAAATTTATTTTAGTATTTTTATTATTTGTAACAAATCAGTTCGAATATTTCACAACGGTAAGGAAATGGATGATTATTTAGATTAATAAAAACAAGGCCATATATCACAGCAGAAGTATACTCGTCATGGAAAAAGTACATTTTGCGTTATGACGTGTTTATTCAATGACAATTATTATATTTCTATAATAATTTAATTATTATATTAAATATATATATTTATAAAAATTTAGATACTCATTTTCTGAAGAGGCCGAAGCAGTTCAATTGTTAAAAGTCATATTACGGTTTTGTCACCACCGAGCCTTATGAGACAAGGATTGTTTACGGCGAGTTTTATAAAAAATATAGATCCACCGTTTTTTTGTATTGCAAGATAGATGGAACATGCATTCAACATTAAGAGAGAATCCTTTTAGCTAACGCCGCATAATACAAAAACTGCCTATGATATCAGTAAAGAAAACATGAATAATCCGATTGGTCAATTTAAAGCTACCGGATGTCTCAAAAATGACTGATAAATTTTGAAATTCAATAAAAAGAATTAAAACGGAAGGAGATAGAAATGTATCATATGCGGCCTTATACTTAGGAAATCAGGAAATTTTATTCCTCCAAATTGTAAATTTAGTTAAGATTGTAGATGGCGCTGCAGGTGATCCGCAACAGATGTAGTAAAAATGAAATACTTGAGATCCCAATATTTACCCGAGACTGCGCTACGTTGTTGCTTTAAATGGGAGTTACATTAAAAACGTTGTTTAATTTTTCTCAACAGTCCTTGCGGCATTTTTATACTGCTTTTTGTTCTCCTTATTTTGCATTGCCATCTGTCGGTGAAAATGTTAACTTAATTTTCATTTTAGTGGTATCCCAAGAATGATTTTATATTGCTTTTTTGTTTTCTCTATTTTGCATTGCCACCTATCGGTAACAAGGTTAACTTAATTTGCATTTTGATGGTTATCCAAGCGTATTCCCGATTTTCCAAGCGTAAAGAAAAGAGATTTTAAAGCGATACATTTCCATCGCATTCCATCTTTTTTAATAGATTTTTGAAAATCTATCAATCATTTTTGATACCCCCATATGTTGCGTGACAGCAAAGGAGCGATGGGGGTTTCGTTGATACAATATCAGCCGAATCAGCCTCAGACACATGTAATAAATTGTCAAGTGATTCAACTATGTCCAAAACATTCAAAATTTGCTATTTTAATTTCATGATGATGATTATACACATTCAAATGCATATATATTCAAATTTTGAAATTCATAACATTTTATTTTAAATTTTATACATTATTTAGAACTTTCTTAGACATTTTTCGCAGCAGTACAATATTGGTTTTAATACATCTTTAAAAATTACGACCAAAATGAAAATATCTTACGTTATGCCTCACAAGATAAAAATTCAATCTTCCTAAAAAAAATTTGGAGTATCTCACATTTGTTTGACACAAACAAGTAATGTGTTTCAGTAAGCCTAGCTCTCTGCGAAGGCTGTCTCGTCAGGCATAAAATTTCAAATATAGCATTATGCGTTGCAATGCCAATCTAGCCCAAAGTGGACTTTATCGACATTTCCATCTTTATATATCTTCTGTTTCAATTCGATTTGATTTCAATCGAATAGATGCCTATTCATTTGTGTGCATTTCTATACATGATTAGTTTCAGATGGCATTTTCATTCACAGCGACCTCGGAATGAATATTTATGGTCATTATTATTCAATGATGGTCATTCAGCTGCATATTGTGGGATAAATATTTGATGGTGATTTCATCTTAAGTAATTTGAAGTAGAGATTTCAATATTTGGGCGATGAGTTCGCCAATGAATATTCTGATGATGTGATTAAAGATTTTATCCTGAAATAATAGATGCTATTTCATCATGGAAGCTCTTTCGCTCGAAACGATAGCAAACAAGTGATGATATAGGCGATTTTGAATAAAATATTTTAATTTACAGATGATTTTCACTGTATGAAATCATAAATTAAAATGTGTGAAAAGTTCGTCAATAAAACTCAAAATTCAATCGCAATAGAGCACGGACATTAAATATAAATCAGAGATAGTTGACTTCCCAAAATTGTCTCGCATATTCTCTTATAAAGGTGTTATTCCAAAGAGCACCTTAATAAAAGAACATTAGTGTACAATTTATACTTTGGCGTTTATACTGAAATTACTGATTGAATTACTTATTAAATTCAGCGTTGTTAACTGAATCTATCGTGTAATTCTTGGCGAATGTTTTGGCGATCAAACCCTAACAATAATATCAGAAAATCATGTACACATTTGATATATGTAAGTCACTACGTTTTTGAGTTATCGCGCTTACATCTTCTAAAAAGACCTTTTGGATTTGGTTTCAAATTTGGTAGGTGTTCTACACTATAGATTTTTAATCTATGAATTTAATTCGATCCATTTAGTATTTTTTTTTTTTTGTATTTACCGTGTTGTATTTGAAATGCCGAACAGATACACTTTCTCTGAATAGATTTTGTTCAAAATTTGATAGAAATTTATCAAGATCGTATTTAAGACCAAATTTCTAGCTGAAAGCGCTTATGAGTTGTGTCGGAGACATAATACCGAAAATGTATTTTCTGAACACAAAATGATCTAAAAATTTGAGAGTCTCCAAAATACCGCGTTCGTATTTTTTGACGATTACAATACTTTCTCTATATTTCATATACAAAAAGGTAAAAAAAAAATATCACAGAGCTCACGAGGCTCTTGCGTTCAATGATTTTTCCAATTCTCTTTCCAAAACTTCAGAGCAGCTAGCTATCTGTTTTTCATAGTTTGGCATGGCGAGGAATCGAATTATCTAGAAATTTCCTTTTATCAGAACAATCAAACTTTTAGAAAACTCACAATTTTGAAACAAGGATTTGGAATCAAAATCTATCAATAAGTCACCAAAAAATATCACCAAATTAACTGCATCATGGTACTCCAGAGTAAAAATGTTCTGAAATGTTGAAAATGAATGACTCGTACATAGGCACTGCGTAACTTCAGAACTTCCAATATTTTAATTATATAAATATATTCATTTATTTCGCTTTATTTTTTATTTAATACTGAAATTTATCAACTATATAATATAATTTTTCTTTATATATAATAAAACCTCAAATTTACAGAAGAGGAAAACTTTACATGAAAATTAAATTTCATATTCAAACTTTTTGTTAATCTATATTTATATAATCTATATTTTGTTAATCTATCTCTAGCATAAATAGAAAAAAATAAGGCTAATAAGTTATTCATATATCTATAAAGGTGATTTTACAGAATGTGTAAAGATTCCTCAAACTCTCGAGGTGGAATTGACGATTGCAATATATTTTCCCTTCCTGTATTTTATATACAAAAAAGGGGGATTAATTTTTAGCTTTGATAAATGCATCGATCTCCGGTAGGTATTAGAGTAGAGAAAATATTTTAAAAGCAGTTTTTGAACGATTTTAAATAATATCCTCCTATTTTCAAGTCTAATCTCCATAAAATTCGTTCTTTCAAAAAAAATGTTTATGTGTTAATTAAATTAAAGTCAGCGCTCTCTGCACTTTTTCTTCCAAATATTTAGCCTTTTTTCCTTTAAAACTGTCTTTTTTTCCCAAGAAAGACCGAAAAGGCAGATTTTTTCATAGCGAACTGATTAGTTTTCTCTTATGCAGTGTAAGACAAGCACACAAGTGCTATGTTAAAAGCACTTATTAAATTCAGAGAACCTTAATTATCATTATAATGCTGCGAGTTAATAAAATTACTTATCACAAATTAGTTCCGGAATATCCAGGTTTCTTTTTGTCTCGTTTTTTTTTCTTGTTGCTTCGTTAATAATAAAGTCTTGAACTTATGATCTTAATAAAGTGGCCTTCTTATTTGTGTTTTAATTTGAATGGTACCCCGTCTTTGTTTTTTACTTTCAAACACACCAGGTACAAGAATAATCAAGATTAACTCAGTTAGAATTAATCAACTAACTTACTGAAAATAAATAGATAGTACTACAATCTCTATCTTTAGTGTTTTCTCTTTCATAATTTATAAATATACACATATATACATACACACACGCACACACACACACACACACACACACACACACACACACACACACACACATATATATATATATATATATGTCGGATGGAAGCCTAGCTACCATCCGAGTTGCAAGGCGAATGAAACAGTCAAGTTGTACTTTTCATAATTTAATAGAAGACAAACAAACATAAAAACGGCACGACATAAAATTAAGAAGAAAAGAAGTAAAAAGTAAAAAGGGTGGTTGCTGCCCATTTACATCAAGTTGGTTAACATCGCAGAAATTCAGCAGACATTCAGTTACGCCACACACAAAAACTAAGACCAATGTTTCACTTTTATTCGCTAAAGCTCATGTCCGTGTGACGTCAGCTGGTGGATAGAAGATAGATGCAGTACCACCTGGTGGTCCGCAGAACAAGGATACCATATATATATATATATATATATATATATATATATATATCCGTAAATTCTCCGGGTTCGATTGTAGTGGGTGTATGGTGTGATAACAATCCTCAATAAAAAAAAAAAAAAACTACGCTTAATGAACACGAAGATACTAATGCAAAAACGACAAATATACAGCCGAGACGAATACAGGACAGCACACAGAAGTGAACTACAACACACAGCAGTCCACAAATAGTAATCGATAGCAATAACAATCACAGCACACAAAGCGTCCAGACAGAAATAAACAGGAGAGAGAGAGCGTCCCTCTCCGGTCTCTCCAAACGGCTGCAATTCTTCACTGTCTCCTCGGTTTAGTTGTATCCAACTGCCGACAAATTCGAGGACCTCATTTCCTCGAGGCGACATCTGATTAGTCATAAATAATAAAATTCAAAACGTTGCATCTCTGTGAATGTTTATCTAAAAAACATGAACTGTTTTTTTTATTTTTAAAATGTTAGTGTGCCTATGATATTTTAAAAAACATAGCTATTTTGAATGCATAAAATTTGGAGTTTGAACTTTTCACAAAATTATTAAACAGCATTAAAAGATAATTATTTATTTATTTTATTTGAAGTGCTTATTTTTCATTGGAAACATAATATTTAAATGTTTAAAAATTAGTTGTTTGCCCATTATTGAAATGTATAACATGTTTATTAGATACCAATACATTGTAACAATATAAGTCTTCTAGTCAATTGTCACATTTGTTTTTAACATCTCAGCAGCTATTCTTTCAGTACAGAAAGATTCTGGCTGTTTTTAATTAGCGGTGCGTGTCCAACATCTATTTACTGCTCGACCAGATAAATGGTTTAATGCGCAAACCTTCATTTCCATTTGACATAGCTAATTGCATTATGTGCTAACAAGTGTTAACTTTCTCGCGCGACGTCAGATATTCCGCACAGTTCCAGTTCCGCCCCCCCTCGTCCATTCCAGAGATCAGTTATCTCTGGAAACATGTCCCCCTAATCGTTCCGGTCCAGTGATGAGTGTCTCGTCCTTTCTTACCCCCTCTCCCCACGGAAGATAATTAGGTTCGTTGGCCGGGAATGATATCTATCAACTAGAACATTTATTTTAACGCACTGCTTACAAGGGTTTATCTTTGATTTGATTTGCGCGGCCTTTCTTTTGGGTTAAGTTTATTATGAAGGGTATTCGGGCGGTTATGTTGAATTCTGTTAAAACACTTCTTGTTGAATTACTGTCAAATATTGTTTTCTTTTATCACGTAAAATGCTTTTTGATGATGCAATTGTTTTCTATTAGATAATTGGCCTTTTGTTACCAAAAGTTTGGTATTAAACGAAAATGACGCAAAGAAAATAAATATTATGAGATTAAAAAAAAGGGTCTTATTTAATTTTAATCTATCAGCTATAATATTCATTTTCACTCATTGCTTACAAGATTTATCTTTGGGTTAAGTTTATAGGGGAGGGCGTTCAGGTGAATAATGGAATGTTATGTTGAACTGTTTTAAAATGCTTTTTATTGAATTACTGTGTCTGAATTTGATGATGTAATTGTTTCCCATTAGATAATTACCTTTCCAATTCCAAAACTTTTCAACTGAACAAAAATAAGAGAAAGGAAATATTAGTTATGAATAAAATGAAAATATTTTTTAACATTAAATTTTTTTGAAAATTATAGTCAGTCATCTTATTATTATTATTTTTAATGATTACTCAATGAGTTTCAAAAAGTGTCTGAAAATTCATTTCAAATGATAGAAATTTTTTTTATTCATAAGATAGTTTTTTATTTTCTGAATAGGTTGTACTCTGTTTTAATTTAATTTTATAACTCTACAAAATTTGGACATACATTTATAAATACCTTATTTAATACTCAAAATCCTTTCATCGACTAAAAGGGTTTTTTTTTTAATTTAAAAGAGGAATATCTATTGAATCAAGCGATTGTTAAAGATCCAGTAACCTATATTATGGCTTTAAGGAATTTTTAAGACAATTAATTAAACATCTATTTTTGTACCCATAAAAATATAAAATAGAAATAAATCAATAGTTGCTCGTGATACAAATATTTAATCGTTCATTTTAAAACTTTTTTTGTTAAATCATTAAATCCAAGTACCTTAAGCGAAAATTCTTTACCAGTTTTTAATTAAACAGCAATAAATTCTTTTTTCTGCTTTAAATTGTGTCATGCGTTATTTATTTAATCTCATTAATCATCTAACGAATGTTGTTTGGATTTCTTATTTAAATTCTCGCATTTCATCCAGAATCAATAGCATTAATGGTAGAGAAGCGGTGTCCATCAGAATTATCTTATCCGAGCGAACTGGCGTTAATTCATTTCATGCTGCTTAGGATTGAAAATGTAGCTAATCCATAACAATATAACTCTTAATTCCAATTGCAAAATTTATTGTTCAATTTCACTGCTTCTTGAGTCATCTTTGAAATGACACTTCGACAGCAGAACACAGAAAGCTGTAAAAAAAATTACTTTAATTAAAGTATTCTGAGTAGTATCTTAATGTTATTAATTCAATTTAACAGAAGTGATTTTTCAGCGCCAACAATTAAACCATGTATAATAAGGAGCTGTTAACTAACTTTGGCGAAAATAATTAATACAGTATTAATTAATCATTTCAATCATCTTTAATCAACTGCATCTTATCATAATAAAAGAAAGCTTCACTTTTATTCATATTATCAAGATAAAGTTATTTGATTCTGATTAGTAAGCAAGGTTTGAAAAGTGGCGAATACTATTGGCGAAGTCGGAGGTTGAGGGCTATGTCAAAGCTTTATTTTCTGATATCTCCCGATATTGCAAGGATACCAATAGTCAGTTATGGCGTATCTAGAGAGTAATAGATTTTATATGAAATGAAAACTGTCGAATTTATAACAGCTTGGTGACAGCTCCATTAATACTCGAGTTGTAATGATTCTTCAAGAAAAAATTGTGTCTTCACTATGAAAATATTAAAAAAACTGAAAAGTAAAACTAGGAATAACTCAGTATTGAGTCGATTAGCGACTCCATCAGTTGAGTGGAGCTCAATGGGATAGGTGAGCGAATTCTTTCTGTTTATTATTAATTAGCTGTTTGTACACTGCTGATTATTGAAAGAAAATCTTTGTTCTTGTGTACATTTCGACACAAGTTTTTATTGTTTGGCTGTCTTTCTGTGTTCCGAACGGCAGTATTTCCGAATAAAGTATCGTTATTTATTATTGAGCCTTTAGGAGTGTTTCAACTTACTATTAGGAGTGTTCAACCATTCCGCCCGACCCGTTGATATCCGGACTTTCAATTTTCTGTGACAATATGAAAATAAAAGTAGTTATATTTATGCAGATAAATTTTCCGCTCCAATTCTGCTTCCTACATAAAAATATTATTTCTATCTTTGGTGGATTTTTAATTTACTCGCCAATGCTTTCATCTCAAATTACGTGAATAGGGAAATATTTGCAGCAACATTTGCACTTGAATACATTGACGAATAAAATCACATTCTATTTCCTATTTTCGTTGTTCTCCATGAATGCACAATTCTCTTTTTGGCGGAAAATATATTTTGGCGGATAAAAACTTCACAACAAAATATGTTTAAACAGTAGTTATTTCATCACTAAACTATTCATCATCAATGGAATATATAAAATAGACTCCCTACTTATTCAGATTGGAAATAACACTATTATTTGCTGTCTCCTGGTTATAGAAAGCAACATTTTCAAGTTATTCGAAAAAGAAAAGATACTTAAATAAGATCCTACCTCCATTTCGAGGTATAAAGTATTCAAGAGACGCATAAAGTATTCCGTACGGCAACTTACATTCTCTGCAGCAATTCATCAGCTCAAATGCTAATCAGGCCGATAGACTTGCAAATTCAACGGTCCTCGGGCTTCAGTGGAATTTGGGTAACAAGGTATTGTTGTTAGGGAAATTTATAAAAAGCAAGCATTTCTTATTTTATTTTTTCGGAAGGGAATTTGTTTAACTCCAGGAAGTTTCGATGTATGCAGACAGTAAAAGGAATCTTTAGCAAACAAAATGGCAGACTGAATATCAAGTAGAGGGTTAAGGTTCGCATTTACGAGCAGCATTGGGTTGTTCATTTTGAATTTTTCTTTCAAAACTTTCTATTGTACCATGGGAGTGTTTCTTTTTCAGTGATTTAGGCAGGCATGTTGAGACTTTATGATGTATAGATAAAATTACATTAATAATGCTGCAAATTGAAGAGTCACATTAAAATATAATAATATATCCTGGGTGAGGTCAATAACTTAAAAAAAGCACAAATAAAATTACATCTAAGCAACTGCTTAATTTTTTTTCACTAGAATAAAGATTTTTTTTTTTAGAAAATTGAAAGATCTAACCGAATGTTGCAAATAATAAAGAGCTAATAGAAATTTTTATTTGTAATGTAGTTTGGTTTTTAATCTAATTAATATTGAAGAAGGCTTTATATCTTGATATTCATTTTGCATGAAATTGCTCGTCGCATGGTTTATAGAATCTTCCTTCATTTTTAATCTTTTTTTCCCACTGATTTACATATTTTCGGTGAATGCAATTATTTTCCACAAAATGATGTTATACACAGTTAAAAGCATGTTTTTTGAAAGCCTAAACAAATTCATCCCTTTCAAACTTGAAATCTTCAATATCTTTTATTATTCTTCATATAAATGTAATGGATTCTCCTATCAACTTTCCATGAATTATTACCTCAATTATCAACATGAAAGGTGAAATATCTGAGAACAAATATTCTAATTCGTAAATAAAAATAAAAATAAATCTTGTTCTTTTTAGTAATACTCTTAATCTAATAGCAGATATTTTAGTTCTGATAATATTCTCAATTTCATCAGTTTCAAATAATTTTTTAAGTAGTTTTTTTTTTATCCGGATACTATAAAACCGGTGGTGTTTTAAATCAGAAATATATAAAACAAACTAAAATTTGCAAAGCACTGTATACAGATAGTAGAAATATATTTTGGTTTTTTAATGATTATTGAAAAAAATGACCTTCGTAGAGCTGTTGTGGCGCCGTCTACCCACAATAAACCAAAGTTGTCAGATTCACTTGACGCAGCAACAGCAACCACTCACCCACACACGCTCGCCATAACACTTGGCGGGATAATAACGTTCGTCGCTTACCATAAATGGCGCGATAAAACTCCACCGACTCACTGGTGGGAGAGTATTGGGGTGGTAAATTCATAGACCAGATAACAACCACCGGAAAGGCATGTACACTTCTATCTAGTGGCTTTGTTACTCGGCTATGAACCCTAATGTTTCGAGTTCAAACCTCCGAATTGCACGCCTTCATTATGACTGAAATTTTTTATCTCACGGTTTATATGCACTGTCTGTTTTTCACGATTTTCTAACTTTGACTCTCACACTTTCGAAAAAGGAAGTTATTTTTGCATTTTACTAAAATTGTGTTTTTGTAAAAAAGATTATATTTTATTAATGTATTATTTCATAATCTTAAATTTTTAACATGTTTCATAATTAGGAATATAATTTATCAAATTCTTGTCATCTGTTTTTACGAAAAATGTCATAATTTTTCATGGTTGCGAGAAAATAAAAAAAGTTAAATCACATTAATTGGAGAAATCCATTAAGGTAAAGAATCATAATTTTTGAATCTAAACAATTTTAAACAATAATTAACTTTTTAAAAAAATGTTTTGAATATGAATTCTTGTTATTATTTTCTTTTGTTTCAGTTGGGAATGCCATTATGTTATTTGCAATCTGGATTGATTTAGTAAAGTGTACTAGCGGAAAAAAGTTGAATTTGACTATATTTTGCTGTTACGGAGAACAAATCAAATAGTAAATGAATTAAATGTTCTCTCTTCCGGAGATTAATAATGATTTATGGAATATCACAAATATGTTAATTAGGAAATATTCATTGCAGCCATTAAGTGAGGTACAATAAAAGAAAGAATACAGTCGTAAAATGAAAATATCATTGGACACTAAAAAAAAGAAGATGAAAACTATCATAATTTAATCTGACAAAATTATTTGTGACTTAATACGGATGATCTATAAATGAATAATACAAGAAAAGTTTTGAATTGCTCCTTAAATAAATTACTATAATAAATGTAAAATTTATTGAGAATTCCCACACTAAATGAGGCCCAACAATTAATTTCTAAGCCATTAGAAATAGCATATAGTTCTAATTGACAAAATACTTTAAAAGGACTAAAGAATTATATTCCCCATTGTTTTAGTCAATCAATATGCTGCTGAAAAAATTGAGAAGTGTTTATTTTACTTTATTATTTCATTTTTATGTATATTAATTACTAGTCTCCTTGGCGAATAGTTCGCCGAGAATATTGGTTATATTTGATTTCAATTAAACCATTGAGATATCATTTAATGACTCAGTGAAATTGAAACCGTGTTATTTTAATTGTATGATTATATTCTTGTGTACACAATTCTTTCCAGTAGAAGACAAATCCTATGACATTATTGTCTATGAATTTATAAAACTCGTCTCTAAATTCATCCTTTGAGAACTAATGTAAATGACTTTTTGATTATTTTTAACTGAAAGGCAAATATTACTTTTTTTCCCAATTAAAATGTGGTTTGAATTTTTTGGTATGAAAGTACAAAAATTTCTTGGGAGTCATTGTGAGTTTCGACGAAATACCCGAATTTTAT
>JAPMOR010062856.1:7617-19923 GCA_026543865.1 Argiope aurantia | reverse complement strand
CTTCATAAACTACTTTTCGAATTTACTAGTAGTCGCAATAATTTTCTCAACATTCAGTCAGTTTTGAAATTCAATTTTTCAGTCAATTTTAATGATTCATAGGTTTTTGTAACGACACTTTTCTAAAAAAGGAAAGAAAACTTGTAAATTCTCTAGTGGAATAATATAAAAATCTTATAAGTGTACCACTTCGCAAATTAATAACAGAGACAGTAGATTAAAAGTTAATATTGATTCAGAATTTTCTTGGAATATTCTGTAGATGTTATTTTCTTAACATAGACAGTAGATTAAAAGTTAATATTAGTTTCAAATTTTCTTGGAATATCCTGTAGATGTATTTTCTTAACAGAGATAGCTGATTAAAAGTTGATATTGATTTCAAACTTTCTTGGAATATCCTATAGATGTTTTTCTTCTTCTATCTATTTTGTCAATATTATACACACACACACACACAAACAAAAAAAAATGGCACTGCTTAGACCTTTTATAAATGCTTTCCCAACGCGAAACCATATTACAAATTCTCCAATTAAAATAAAATTGTGTGCATATTAGATTATACACATTATTATAAAAACTATAAACTATCCTTGAATAATAATATTTAAAAAGAATCAAGAGTGAGACTAATAATTTGGGTAAGGTTTAAAGACAAAAATTGTTATGAGCTTCAAAATTATTGTTATGTGATATAAAATTATTATCAGGATTAACTATATTAGTATCAGGAACGCTAGTTGAGGGTGTAATCTGACAAATTCCATGTCGAAAGTAGGATACAATAATTCAAAAATATCAAAATTTTTATTTGGAAAATAATATAAACACAATCAATTAATAATAAAGGAGAATAAATTTGTGTGCGTGCGTGCATTTTAAAACATTTTAAAGGTTTTAAAAATAATTTCAAATTAATTAAAAATAATTTAAAATTAAAAGAATTTAGTCGTCTCCCTTATAATTGTATATTTGTAGTATTATTGCGTAAATATAGTTTTAAATTGTGTTAAAATACAAAAAAAATTATTCAATTAATTAATTAAATTCATTCATTCTGTACATTTTCATCTATTTTTATTTAATTTTTAAATTATTGTTAAGTTTATTTTCCATGTATACATTTCACTACAATTCATATCATTTCAAAATATTTCTGCTTAGATTCTTCACCCATTGTTGATACTAAAATTGTTAAGACACGATTTATGTTTTCCCGGTGGTGTAGTTTTTTATTTAAAGAATACTTTTAATAACATTTCTGAAAGTTTTGTAATATGTACAACTAAACTTTATCTACACAAGTTGCTGAACATATTCTACCAAGAGTTAAGACAGGAGTTCGAACATCGGTCTACTATTTTCTATTCGGAAATGTGGAATGAATGTTACAACAAACGATAAATGACTGGAGAGTCTGCATGCGTTATTATATGGTATAAATATTGTTACAAACTTGTAAAGTTGCTTCCCAGCACGGTAAGTTGAATCACTGGAAAGACCATTTTACGATCAGCCATGTGGGTGCTGATCAGCTGCCGCGTAAGTGCTTGCTTGGGCTTGGAGACAAACTTGGCGACGATCTTGGCGACAAAATAGATATTGCTGGAAACTTTGAGAATTTTAACGATTTATAAAATAGGAACTGAGATACGCCCAGAACCTTCTCACCCAGCCTGCCGGGAACTATAAAAGGCCGGCAGTCTCAAGCCGAAATTAATCGGAATCGAAGTCATCAACGGAATCGTAACCAGAGTTGGAGTCGTGAAACGAGTCGTCGAGAGGATAACGAAGTAAAGGCGGAATAGTCCGAAGAACCAGCGTGTTGTGGATCCCAAACTATTGCTGAGCTGAGCTGTCTACCGACTCCATGTGTCTATGGTGGAAGCAGCATCGAGTCCTGTGAAGAAGTGAGGAGACAGTGGAGAATTACAGCCGTTTGGAGAGACGTAGAGTGAAGCTACGAAAATTCCCTCTCCTGCTGAATTCTATCTGGCCGTTTTGTGTGTTGTGGCTGTTATTACTACCGATTACGATTTGTGGGCTACTGTTTGTTGTAGTGTGCTGCTGTCTTGCCTGTCCTGTGTTCGTCATAGCTGTATATAGTTGTCTTCTGTGTACCTGTGTCCTTTGTGTAAATAAAAGTCGTCGTTGTTTTTTACTAAAAGATTATTTATTTCTGCATCGACCATCAAATCTTAAAAGAACCCACGCGACGGAAGAAGTGATTCCATAACAATATTTCTTTTCAGAATGATCAGCATCCTAGAGCAAAATTTAAAATACATTCTAAATTTATTTCTTATTAGAGATGGGATCAACTACCTTTAAATGTCTTTCAATTAACTTAATGTCTATGAGCCATTTTCCTCCGCTTAAAATATATTCGTCACTAGCGCATAAGGGAGAAACATTTCTAATGTGCGCAAATTACTTTCTCGTTTATAAATAAATGCAACACTCAATTGCTAGTTTTAATCATTTCCTGTTTCCCTTTAAAAACTGTCTTTTAAATGAGAAGAAAGAAAAAAAAAAATATTTGAAAGCTTTGTACAATGAATAGAGCAGTGTAAAGCTTCTAAAATAGTAAGTGTTACAGCTCTATCAAAAATTTTTAAAAAAATATTCTAACGAAAGAGGATATTTAATTAAAAAATTTGGCAACCATCAATCGCGACTAGAAAAATGTTGCCACAAACAGCTAGTTAAACATATATTTCTAAACGTCTGGCGAAACAAATATTTCGGCGTCTTGCTGAACAAATCAATAATCAAGGTTTCGCATAAAAACAATTCAGCTCTAATTTTTAATGTTCAGTATTCTGGCAATTCACTTTCCTGTCAAGGTCATATTAAAAAAGGTTAAATAAAGAAAGTAGCAAACAGAAAAAAATAAATCCCTCATCTGCATTTCCAACTCTCATTATAATCTCCCAGACCAGAAGGGTTCGGGTTCCTCTTTAAAGTCCCATTACTTAAATCAACACAAAGCCCTTAAAAATGTTCGCAGAACAGAACAAGTTGTTAAGGGGACCGACACTAATTGGAATTAGTTCCGGGGAGAGAGATTACTTCTGAGACGTTTTATTAATGGAAAGAACAGTGAGAGGGTTGATACTTTTTTTTTTCCGAAAGAGGAAAAAAAGTTGTTCCAAAAAAGTCTGGTTCTTATATAAGAAGCCTGCTCTTTGATCATTAAAAAGTACGAAAGCGATCCTTTTTTTAATGAAAAATATAGTTTTATAAGAAGTTGACTTCTGTTAAGAAATAAAAATGCCAGGTGTATTTTTTATGTAATAACGTGGTGTGAAAAAAATTAAATAACAGAAGTGTCTTTACATACGTTCTGTCGAAGTATTCCAAATTTATCTATCATTTCTCTGGTCAATAAAAAAACCTTATTTTTAATCTTAAATCTTTAAAAAATCTATTTTTTAAGAAATTAAATATGTTTATATTCTATTTTTAAAATCTTATTTTTTAAGAAATTAAATATGTTTCGATTCTATTTTAAAATTTTTTAAATATATTTAGATTTGTGTAATTGTGATCCAAATATAATATTATAAAATTAATATATATATATATATATATATATATATATATATATATATATACATTACTTTCGGTTCTATAGTATTCAGATAAAAAAAGTATTTGTAAATGTCATGTAAAAATATGTAAAAATAATTTATTATGAGATTGGGAATATTACAAGAGCATAAGAATTAAAATATATATTTTTTGAATAACAGTATTACTTATAAGAACAGGATTTACTGTTATCACATCGACGAATTAGGATATTTTTTTTAAAGTTGCCTCCGTTTTGTTGCAAACTTCCTCCAATTATTCAGGAAAGGATGATAATGAGAATTCATTACATTTATATTATAAATTAAAAAATAATTAGAGACTTCAAGCTAGAAAGTAATAAATATGATTAATCTTCAAAAAAAATGATTTTTTCCTTATACTCCAGCAATTTGTGAAAAATAATTCCTTTCATCAAAAATCTGGGAATAAGAAAAACAGATCATAGAAAACAGAGATTGTTATAAATAAAACAATCAAAATATTCATTCGAAATGAATAACTAGACTCAGTACGTTCTTCGATATTCATTTATTAAAACCTAGCTGTACTACAAATAGTAATACTTTTTTATTCACATGATTTGGAAAAGTAGGCTATATCTTTCTATTTTCTATAAAAAATATATTTTACATTATAGTACCGCAAAAAATAACTCATTTTTATAAAGAAATTGTTTAGATAAGTGATATTTATGCATTTTCAAGTAATTGATGTCATACAATAATATATATTATGGCACTTTAATATGATTCTGCAATTCTGAAATATTATTAATGTAATTTTAACTAAGCATTGCAAAGTCTCAACATTCCAGCCCAAATCACTCAAAAAGAAACACTCCCATGGTACAATAGAAAGGTTTCAAAGAAGAATTCAAAATAAACTACCCGCTGCTGCTCGTAAATGCGTACCTTAGCCCTCTACTTGATATCCAGTCTGCCATTTTGTTTGCTGAAAGATTCCTTTTACTGTCTGCATGCATCCCAACTTCCTGGAGTTAAATAAATTCTCTTACGAAAAAAATAGAATGCTCTCATTTTATAAATTTCCCTAACAACAATACCTTGTTACCCAAATTCCACTGAAGCCCGAGGATCGTTGAATTTGCAAGTCTATCGGCCTGATTAGCATTTGAGCTGATGAATTGTTGCAGAGGATGGAAGATGCCACTCAGAATATTTTATGTAGTATCTTCCGGCCATGTTAAAGAAATGAAGGTAGGGTCCTATTTAAGTATTCTCTTTTTTAGAATATCTTGAAAATGTTGCTTTCTGGAAGCAAGAGACAGCAAAACAAAGTGTTATTCACAATCTCAATAGGTATTGAATTTACTTTATTTATGGCTGATTATTCTAGTGATGTTATACTGTTTAAGCATATTATTGATCAGTTATTATAAACTTTGTTGTGACGCATTTGCTGAGGATGTTATAAGTAACCAATTTGCTTATAGTTTATTTCTATTGTTGTTGCTTTAAAGTTTCCCTGGCACTTATATATTTATTAATACGTTTTTTGTCATAATATACCCTATCAACTGTTTAAATAATTCCAATAAAGTAGAAAACACATATAAAGGTTTAGTTACAAGACTTTATATGATGTCATTTAACCTGAAATTCGAGCATTAATAGATATTAGCATTCACAAAATTCACCAAATTAACGAAGAATATATCTATTTAAGGAGAAGAATGCACATTGAAAATATCTTGTGATTTTATTTCTTGAAATGTCAATGCAGCTTTTATTGCTCCCATGTTGGTATTATTTCAGATGAAAGCAAGTATTTCTGCAAGCATTGCAAAATTTGGAAAGAAGGGGATATGATGTGCATATGAGAAGAATAATGGAAATGGAAAACATCTTGCGATTTTATTTCTGGACGCTTTTAAATGTAAATGTACCTGCAGTTGCTCCCATATTGGCTTTATATGAGATGTAAACATTTACGTCTGCATGTATTGTAAAATTCGGCAAAGGATGTTATAAAAAGTGCATGTAGAAGAAGAATGGAAATGGAAAATGTGATTTTATGTGTGAATATATGCGAATGCAAATGTAGCTGCAATTAATTTCATATACACATTATGTAAAATGGAAAGAAATGTATCAGCAAACATAATAAAAATTCCCGACAGAAAAAGAAGAATGTAGGAAGAATTGAAAATGCAAATATATTGTGTAAATGTGGCCTCAGTGTTTTCTATATTGTTATAGAAATTTCAAAATCCGGAAATCAATGGATCCGTAAATTTCCCCCCCCCATAGGTCGGAACTCAAAAATGCATAGGGATATGAAGATGCTTATTTTTACAGCCTATTTGCGTGCTGTAGTCACTTATGCATGCCCCGTTTGGGGTCATGCTGCAAAATCCAATTTAAAAATAATCCAGCAACAACACAATCAAGTAATAAGATCAATATGCAAAGCTAGGCGCTTCATGAGAACTGCTGATATCTGCAAAGCATTAAATTATAAAACGTTCACTGAAACCTTTAAACAACCATCAGTTAAATTCTACAATAGCATGGACAACAATAAAAACGAAGCAATAGCCAAAATCAGCAAATACACCCCTGATATTAAAATTAAAAGACGCCGCAACGTCCTACTTCTCCAATAATCTATCACAAACTGATACTCCGAGTTCTCATGTCGCCACCAACCCACCCCGCAAAGAAACGATTCTGATTCGCCGACCAGGAACAGTAGCCTAGCCTCAAATTTATACAACTCAACTGCCAAAATCAACACTCTCTTGGTTTTCACAGCACGATAGATTGGCTCCGCCCCCTACCGGAAGAACGCTCCACCATTGGACGACAAGGCTCTCTCCCGCTCCTACTCCCCTGTCTCTGAAACCGGCAACGACTACTATCCTCAATCCTTACCATTAGGCCCAAAAGACCAGGGCAGTTAACACCGCAAAGACCCGTACAACCAGGATCTTGGAGATAGCCTTGCTTCGCAAGGCGGGTGTTCCGTAAAACTTAGCATCATTTCATTTCAGAGTAGCAGTAGTCGGAGTAAAAAGCGACAGAGAAGAGTAGTCGGAATATACGGTGAAGAACTGGTCTTCCAGGGAATAGCAGAGTAGCGACGGAGTCAAGCTAGTGTTGAACTAAGCTGTGCGCTACTGTCTGCAGTAGATTCTTGTTGTATGCTGCACGTCTCAGCCGAAGATAATCGTCTTCTATGCTGTATATAGTTGTCGTTTTTGTGCTGTCCTGTGTGTCTTCGTGTAAATAAACGTCGTTGTTTCTTTTTCTAATGCCGCCTGCTGATTGAGCGTTCTCCACACCATATCACTTCCACTATCCAATCGAACCCGGAAATTTTCGTAACAATATCTAAAAATGTTCGTTTAGTGTAAATAGTCTATTAAATATACACTGTTGCGCAGAAATACAGATTTATGCATAGCGCTTGTAAATGGTGCAGTATGCGACTTCATACAAGTACAATAAAAAGAATTTCTAAAATAAGTGCGGAAATTGGAAAAAAATACTAGCAGATATTTCGAAAAACGAAAAAAAAATGTATCTTTCTACAGTAAGTTCTCTTGTTATGTACATTTTTAAAGGTTAATTTATGAGCTTGAAGCTTTTAAAATCTATACCTATTATGAATATATACAGGGTGTTTCAGTGAACCGTTTCAGAACTTCTAAGAGGAGTAGGGTATATCCTGACAGTTCGAAATCATATAGCAAAGTGGGGTCGCAAATGCTTTCCTGACGCGGTGTTGCACACAGAAGCAACATAAGGAAAGACACCATAAATGAGAAATCGTTTTAATAATATATGAAAAGAAGCAAAAGGTACATGGATTAAAGTAAGTGTTCAAAGTTTCTTCCACAGGCTACAATACACACCTCACATCTCCGATGCATGGACATCCGAACATTCCGGAATACTCCAAGCATATCTCGAATCTCTCCGGCAACTACTGCGATTTTTGCTACGAGCTCCTCAACAGTGTCAACAGGGGTGTCATAAACTAGCGATTTCATATGAACCCAGAAATAAAAATCAAGGCATGATAAGTCGAGTCAACGGTGGATCGGACGTGGGGTTCCCGTGCGTTCGCCTACCCTTTATATATATATATATATATATATATATATATATATATATATATATATTATGTCCCTTTACAAGCCCGTTGATAGTTATCGCTAGATCTGTCAGCAATTTAAACCGAGTGAGCGTCTCTTGTTTTTTCAGTAACACCAACCAGGGCCAAGAGTACGACTTAGCTACTTCATGCATTACATTTGCTTGCACAACCTCTTTTTACAGGAGGGCACATTCACATATCTCACAGATAGAACATAGAAGAAGAGCAACCATGCTCGAACAGGCACTCGAACCCGGGCCACCTAAATTATGGGGTAAACGCACTATTATTATTATTAAATTTTTTAATTCGAAATATATTATTTTTTAATTCAAAAAAAAATATCTGGATCTAGATGTGTGACTTCAAATAAGATTGAAAAGAATATATTTTCAAATAATGAAAGAAACATTAACAATTAAAAATACGTTGCTTTACAGCGAATGAATGACCAATGGCATTTTGGAGGCTTTTTGAAACTTCCATTTTTTTCACTCGCACATTCCAATCCAAAAACTGCATAATTTATTGCACAGTGCAAAGCATTTTTACGTATTCTTTTCTAAAAAAGAAAGAAAGAAAGAAACTCAAAGACAAAAAACTTTAATGAATGTATGATCAGGAGAGCGTGATGACCAGATTATCTGTGTATTTATAAAGATTTTGTGGAGTTTAGCATATGATCAAGCTCATATTTTGGGATGTATCTTAAATTAAAGAAAGGTATTAAAAACATGTATACCTTCCAAATGGGGCATAAATATAATTAAATTAAATTTGTAAACTAATGGGCAAATAATTAATTAAAAATAACATATATTCTAAAATATTTAGGGGTAATATTCAGCCATGTAAATGTGGGCGTGAATTAATTGGATAAATAATGACTTATTATCCTCAGCTATTATCCCTATCTAAGCTACTTCAGGTTTTAGTCCTGCATATATATAATTATAAGTTAATGAATTCATTACTACATATAATGAATGAAGCACATTTACTGAAATTGCACATGATAGTCTAAAATTTGTTTCAGTAAATTAAATATTTTTTTATATTTTCATTTTAAAGGCATTCAAACTCAAAATATGTCGTACATTGACAAATAGTATTAATATTCTTATTTGTAGCTTTAATCACATCAATGTAAAACCAGAAATTTATCACTTTCTCCTTTAATACGAATTTCACGAGTACAAATGGAATCGAGATTTAACAAAAACTTCCCACAAAATAATCCCTTCCAACGCATCTCTAAGATAAGTCATCGCCTTTGAGCTTCTTCCCAGTATCTACTATGAGCAATGAGACGTTAAGTCTAAAATATTTCCTGAACTGTACATTAAAGATCAGATTTCAACGAGGCGCTGCGCACAGTTAACAAGACGGACTGATCTGCCACTTGTAAGCATAGTCGAAGGGTCAGCCAGATAATCCTCCCTAATCCCCTTAATGGAACGTTTGGTGGCTCACGACCCAGTGGCGAAAGATTTCACTATTTCCGATTTATCTCTGTCTGAAGGGTTTAGACGAATTCATTCATTTTTGGATAGATTCTTATAATTTTTTTAGTAGGATCGTTTTTCGTCAATAGGAAAAGTACTTAATGGTTCGTGAATTAAGATCTGCTACTTATTTATTTAATTTTTATTTCCTGCATTAGTACTTGGCTAAATTTTAAAAGTCGTTGATTCTTTAGGAAATAAAAGGGAACTAGCGATTGGAAGTGTCTTTTCTTTTGCTTGTGCATGTTCATTTGTTTGTAAATGTACATGTACTTTTCTTTACGGTTCCATGGGCAAATAATTTATATTTATAGAAGAAGCCGTCCATTCTCACCGTGGGAACATCGTAAACGAATGCCTTCAATCTGAGGATATTACCCGTATAGAATGGCCAGTATTCTCTCCTGAGTTAAATCCGACAGAGCATGTGTGGGACATGCGTGGCTGACGAATTGAAGCCCTTCAATGACCTCCTACGTGTGTACTGGAATTTCAGAGAGCGTTGATTGCTGAATGGAGAAATCTTCCCCAAGATAAACGCGATAATTTGATACTTAGTGCATCTAGAAGTTGTACGGAATTTATTTAATCGTCTGGGAGACATACGTCACACCAATAATGTAAATTTAAGTTTTTATAAAAATCGCAGTTTTAATGAATCGTATCATACATGCATTTTCTTTTTTATTATTTACCTTTTATTCAATAATTGGTCTTTTTGAATAAGTCACGTTTGTTTAGTTTCTGACCCTTCATTTGCCGGATTTTAATTTATAGGCATTGTATATATAGATATTGCATTATGATTAATTTATAGACATGAGTAGAGACCTTGCTATCCTTTAAATGAAATGTTTGAATTTTATCAGAAATGAGCGATTTTCCTGGAGTGTTTTGAGTCTGTCATTATAGATCAAATAGTTCTGTTGTTTGGATTAAGCTGATAAAAGAATTTGTAGAATGAGCTAATGATGTATTTATCGTTTTCATTCAGTGCTATAAGAATGTTCTCAAAAATGTCTGAGCTCTAGCAAATCTAACATTATCTTAACAAAACAAATCTTGTGACCTTACCTTCTCTTATCTTTTTGACCTTCCTTTGTTGTATTTCTCAGATTCATACTGTAAGCGATATATCTGATAAGTAGTGGAATAACTATGCTATATGTAAATTTATACCAAGTAGTTCATTCCAAAGAAGGTGGACATATGTTGAATTTTCTCAAGCATGCAAATTTTGAATCGTCAGTGTCTTATACATCATCTAATCCATTTCCAGCCAATATTCCATGCAAAACTTACTTTTATATTTGAGCCAGTATGTCCCAAGATAAAAGAAATATATTACAGTTCCGCGGATTTCCAATAGAGAGGCAGCTCAGAGAAAAAGAGCCGTTCTTATTATTCATTGTATTCACGCTTTTATATGTGTGTGTGTGTGTAAGGTTTTAAATTCGATAATTATGAGGATAAATTATTTTTCCCAGTGTTTTTATACTATGATATTCGGATAGGAATTTCTTAACACGTGTCGAATTAGATAAGGGAACTATACGGATCTTTTAAACGAATGTGTTTGGTTGGACAACTTTTTGTTCCTTCTCTCTGAATGTGGGAACTTGTCGATGTCAGTATTTTTACAAAGCTTTTGTTGAATTAATTAAATAAAAATGGTGGAATTGGATCAGGAAATAATAGAATATTTTAGAATTAAATTAATATGGGCTAAATTAAGTTAAAAATTAAGAAATTAATTAAGTTTAAATTAGATTTTAAAACATCATTATATATATATATATATATATATATCGAACTTTATATATAAATTAAAGTTGTATATGCAAAGTATATCAATAACATTTTTATAGGATCTGCTTTACGGACGGAGTAAGTGTCTTTCTGCTTTATTCAATGCTTTAATATAACCTTTGCACAAAGGAAACAATGGCTGAAAGATCATTCGCCATGGCAATAAAATGATAATAATTTCTCCTCTTTACAACAAATCATTGAACAAAAAACAACCATTACACGTTGTATACCGTTTTTCGATATAAAAATAGTGGTAAATAACAAACTATATTTAAACAATCACTATTATGTTCCCATTACATTTGATCGCTAGACCATTAATAATATATAATTTGTCTAAAATGGCCGTAATTCTTTGACAAAAGAATTTAATCATCTTGTCAAATTCTGATTTTTGGCAAGTACTAGTAAAAATTCACATTTTTTTATTCAAATTTATTCGAGAAAAATAGCAAAAATAGCAAAGTGAAAGTAATTGCAAAGTCAAAAAAAATTTAGACCGGAAATATGAATACTTTTTTTGTTAATGTTACATGCATATTAAATATTTGATATCTTGAATATATATTTTAATTTGATAATTTTATTTTCCATTGCTTACTATATAATATTTAATTGCATGAACATCCGCTTTGCGAACACATTCTTGTCAGATTTCATCTATCGAATCCTAATTTTGCTATAGGGCAAATTTAAGAAGAAAATAATTGCATCAACTCCTCAGAACTCTTTGTGCCTTTATTTTTTTCGGAGAAAGGATTTTTTAAATATTCATTATGTTACTGTACTTGATAAACATTATGTAGTACATATCTTAAAAAGTAACTTCGTCTCAATGAGTCTTACAAATTTCAGTTTTTTGATACATCTTAATAATAGGACTTTAACTGAATCATTCTGGAACAAATTACTGTAGACACAAATTAAAAGTATATATATTATAAAATATAAGCTGAAGTAAAAATACTATTTCGGAATTAATGATAAAGTATTTATTTATCACAATTTTAACATTAGCAAAAAGACGCGATTGAATATTTTGATGGATGAGTTTGAATTTCATAACATTAAAAAAGCTACTAAAGTGAATATTATTCTCAAAAAGCTTTTTTGAAACCAATTAAACCAAAACAAACATAACATTAAAAGCATCTTATTATAAATTTAGCTTGAAAAATTTATTAAAAGTAAATAAAAACATCTGTATTGAAATCGATGTCTCGATTTTGATGTCCATAAAACATTGTAAATTCATATCTTTAATACA
>JAPMOR010062846.1:26997-37873 GCA_026543865.1 Argiope aurantia | reverse complement strand
TTTTTAAAATCCTGTTTTCTTACGAGAAATTAAAAATAGTGAAAATAATATAAATATGATTTGAAATTTTTGTTTGAGTTTTCGTTATTTTGTGTAAATAATGCGTATATGTAATCCTTATTTTTTTACATTTTGACTTTGACTTTGATAATGATTTCGTTTTTTTTTTAATTTTATATAAATTAAATAAAATGGCTTTCCCTATATTTTTTGACAAAAATTCGGAAACCGACTAACACCGGTTTTTGGAAATGTTGATTTCGAAAACCGGTAGTTCAAAAGGTCGGTTTTTGTATAAACCCTACTCTAATACTACGTATAACGCTAAGTTTAAACGTCACGCAATATTTTTAGACAATAATATTCAAATTTTCATAATTTTTGATTGCAATATAGTGGATTTTTTTAATTTAAAATATTAAAGTATCAAGATTAATCTAGTTCCTAAGTTTTAATCTGATTTTTAAGAAGTGAATCGTTTCTAAAGAAATAATTTATTATTCTTTTATCAATATATAATGTATGATTGAACATTTTTGATGTTTCCTGACTAGTCTTATTTTTTCAAATAAATAAATACAATTCCAAATTTTATAACACAGAATAAAGGGGGATTTAATAAAATACATGTAATATGGCTATCTGAATTAAATACATCAAAACACTGTTAATTCCGTTCAGGAAAACATGAAAAAAGGTTTCTATTCATCCTTCTACAATTTATAAAATTTTACAAAATTAAAAAAGGCAGAAACAGCATTTGAAAATCCATGCAACGTAATTTTAAATAAAATGGAAAATTAAAATTAAATCATGATTATAGATATTGAAATTTCGATGATATTTTTTTTGGAAAATATTGTTATAGATTTATCATATTGCTTGGAAAATATTGTTTTCTATGTAAAGTAATTTTAAATAAAATGGAAAATTAAAAAATACCTCAGGATAGGAAAGACCGAAATTTCGACTTTAATTTGGATTTATTTTAAGATAATTCTTATACATTGTTATCACAGTGACTAAAATAAATAGATACAACGATTCCTCTTTTAAAACTTCATTTTCAAGTAAAATTTCAAGTAAAAGTTTCATCCACGTTCTTTTATTTATCAATATTTTGTTACTTTTCAAAAATTTCCATGGTTTCATATAATATCAGGAGACTAATAATCATTTCATGAAAAACATAAATGCACAATTTAATTAACCCTTTCTTAGTTTGCAATCTGCGTTTATGCAACATACAACTTTATCTTAACTTTGATGTTAAACTATTGCTACCTTTAGGGCTTCTGTTATTACGAGTGGAAACGAGATTCTTCATTCTTAAAATATTTTTGAATGAATATTTATAGGCAGACATGTGATAATTATGGATTAATGGACATTCAATAGTTATTCTAGTTTCAAACTTAGATCTAGCATTTGCGGATCTTGAAAAAATAATTATTTCAGAAAGTCTCTACTTGCTCTAGAAGATTAAAATGGAATTATTATAATGAACCACGGTTTAATTTATCATATTTTATTAACATTTCTAGTTAGATAATTAATAAGTTAATAATGACTTTAAATAAAAAATTGTTTTAATTTGGTTTCAATGGCTTTAATTAAATGATTATGGAAAAATTTAGAAAAATGTATATACCTGTATATAACTTAATTAGAAAATGGAAATTCCTTTACTCATTATTTAATGTAATTAAATTCAATTATCATCATTTTAGAAACCATAATTGAAAAAAAAAATAAAACACTTTAGTTCGTCTGTCTATAATAAAACACTTGATTCTAAGGAATAAATTGTTGAGAAAGAATTAAAAAAAATGTTTAATTCCTACTTTCAAAAAATTCTAGATTTTTTTTTCTGAAAAAAAGATCACTTTGAATGCAAACTGTAGTTTATGCTTTTCTTTTGTTCAAGCATCCTTCTTTTTCGTCTGAACTGTTTTAAGAATCATCTGTTCGAAGCTTTACTTTGTCGTTTCTATCTCTACTTGTCTTTATACCCAGCGCCTTGGTGAAGTAGCCCAAAAGAAAAGATATTTAAATTGAAATCCAATGATTCCGAGTTTCTCCGCCATTCTGGAAACTTTGTGTTATAATTTGTTTTGTTCCAGACCAGCTCGATAATGTTTTCGAAAGCTCGTTATAGTCAAGAAAAAGAGTTTCTGAAATAATATCTCGCCGTCTAGATTAGTTTGAAAATTTTGTTGCAATACTATGTCTGAAAATCATTTCAATTTTTTTTAAAATTTGCCTTTCGCAAAAGGGGGATAATTTAGTATAGGGATTTTTTCTGTGTATGATATTGCTTGTTTACACTGCTTTTGTTTAATAATCAGGATTAAATTTTTAGTTTTTAAAAGAATAAGTAATAATTAGATTGTAACTCGCATCGCTAAAAATAATTTACTGAATATTTTTGTATTTAAAAATGTGATTATTTTCATTTGAAATTTGAGACCCAAATATTAATATTGTTTTAATTTCATTTCTTTAAAGATATCTGTTAGATGCCATTGTAGAAAACATTTATGAGCAATATATCATCATTTGATTTTGATGAAATGATGGGTCACTATTTTTTGTTTTCAAAATACACAATTTTTGTTTTTGTCAGGATGTTTAAAATCGATTATAGTTTAGATTGATGATTATTAACCTGGAATTATACAGGCTATCTACTAATAATATTAGAAAACTGGGTTGCAAGCTAGGAAAATTGGTATAAACTTTGTTTGGAGTATGTGAAAAGGCCATTCTGAGATATATATTTCATTATTTATTTGAATATAACACTAAAAAATGAAGAAACATTTTAATGTATTCCCGCAATATCTTTCGAAAATATTATTTGCATTATTACAAAAAATTGGGAAACATATTCATTATTTTACTTTGGATTCCGTTGATCATTATTTTTTATTTATTATTACTAGTATGATTAAGGAACATCTTTAAATTCGGCACGTAAGTCGTTTTATTAGTTATTCTGGTCATTTTCTGTTTAAGATTTAAATTAAATTTAAGGTGAAATAAAATATAGAGAGAGCAGGAAAGATGTAAAGAAACTTAATCACAACAGATTATGGTTTCCAAAATATATTATTCAAAATTTAAATGAGAACAGTGCTTTGCAATGAAGAGCAATTACACGAAAACACATTTTTAAAAATAACATAAAATTTGACACAAGCAATGCTCTGTTGAAAATAGTTTGCCGATCAAACTGGTAATTGATAAATTAAACAAAAGAAAATCTATAATTTTGAGTTAAATGCATCTTTTATATCTATAATAAGCAAATGTATTTATATGATTATTTGGAATCGCTAAACGTTCTTGTTCAGTTAGCACAGTTTCTTGTATATTATGTCATTCATTGTTCAATAACATTGTTGTTTAGTGTTAAAAATATTATGCAATATATATTTGTATAATAGGGAATGAGGGCAAAATAAGAACTGTTACTCTCAAGAAAGAGCAGAGAAATATATTCAAGCAATGGTGATTACACGTTGTTGCTTTACTTTAAAAATATAGTGACATCCTAAATCAGGTAATTATATAGATGATGATATTTTTTTAAAATTAATAGATAGTAATGAAAAGATTTTAATATAACATCAAATTTAAATATTAAAATTATTTATATTTTACATCAATATTTTTAGAATTTAAGCCTATATCGGTGTTAAAATTAACAGCAGATTTACAGAAAGTATTAAAATTGGGTGAAATGCTGACTATAGCAAAATATTAATTAAAATAATAATTTTCTTTGGAAATTACAAGTCGTTAAAAATCAAGATGATTACATTGAAAAGAGTTAAAGTTTCAATATGAAAGTATATTATAATTCTGAAAGGCTTTTAATAGAGTTTTTCTTTCTTTGTATTGTATCGTTGAATTTAGAGAGAAATAGATTTTTTTTCAAAGTAGAATAAGAAATATTCTTTTTTTTTACTGATATATCTTTCATTCATCTATTTGATTAGCAAGTTCTAATCTTATAAAATTTTTAAAAAATCGGTTATCATATGATAAATGGTTAGAATTTATTTAGCTAGAAAATGGTTCAAATTACAAGGCACAAAATGGAGCAGGATACATTAATATAAGGGGTGTTCAAATGAAAAGGTACGAAACGACACTATGTATATAAATGAAGACTTATTTCAAAGTATACACCATAGACCTGAGCACAATGACCCCATTGATTAACGAACCGAAGGATTCCTTGTTCCGGTAATTCCTGTGATCGTGACGAGACCCAGTCTATCACAGCATTCTTGAGTTCGCTTTCCGAGTTGAAGCAGCGCTTCCCTTTCAGATGCTTTCTCAGGCTACCAAACACATGAAAATCGCAAGGCGACATTTCCAGGCTGTAGGGCAGATGGTCAAGCTGTTCCCACTTGAACTTAGTCAGTTCCGCTTGTGTTACTCTGGAGATGTGTGGACACACGTTATCATGGAGCAGAACCACACCCGCCATGAGTAGTTCCGGTCTTTTGTTCTTGATGGACCTGTGTAGACTTCGAAGTGTCTCACAGTACAGATCGGAATTAATGGTTCTTCTGTGCTCGAGGAATTCAACAAGTAGCGGTTCTTGGACGGCGAACTCAAGGAAGCTGTAAAGGACTGGGTCTCATCACGGCCGCAAAAATTCTGGGAACAAGGAATCTTTTGGCTCGTTAATCAATGGGATAGTTGTGCTCAGGCCTATGGTGTATATTTTGAATAAAGTCTTCATTGACACCCACAGTATCGTTTCGTACCTTTTCATCTGAACACCCCTTGTACTTTATAGTCAAAAAGTTTCAACATAGCAATCAATCAGAGATTAGAATGTATAGGGTGATCAAGAAATAACAAGAATTGTTCGGAGCTCTGTAGCGTATTATGTACTGGACGAAATATAGCAAAAGTTGGCCACCATACACATCAAAGTATGCGGTTTCGATTTATCAAGAAAAAAAATTAGTACCAAAAAAGCCGATAGAGGAAATTTTGGCGTTCCGATCGAAAACGTTATTATGTAATTCGCTTATACGGGTACATTGTGACATGACATCGAAGATAAAAAGAAGGTTGCGGGAATTTATGTCATTCTGCAAGAATTCGCCCATCGATTGCGTTGTCACTACGTAAACGGGCCTTATTAGTCAAGTTGTTTAACAGTGGGATGAAAATGACAGAGCTGCTCTTCGTGAATACCAGCGGTTAAAACAGTTACGCAGAGGACCGATGACCATAACTAACTTATAAAGAATAGTTCAAATATTTGAAAGAAAAGGAGTTCTTAGTGTGCAACAAGGCCAAGAGCGTAAAGTTATCAATTAGGAACAAGTTGAAGAAATTGATAATGCCGTTATGGATCAGGAGATAGCTAATAAACAGGTTATCAGCAATGCACGTTCAATATCACGACAAACAGATACCCCGTTCTTGACGAAGAAAAAAATAATAAGTAAGATTCTGAAATTTTATCTGTATAAGATAACACCGATTAACTGATTACACTGATCTGAATCTTGCCAGTTTTTGGTTGTGAAGTAGTTCTGATTCATTTGGAAGGCGTTGTGTATCAAGGACATGTTCCTGGCATTCCTACTTTAAAAGATCAAATAACGTTACATGCCGGGCGAATAAATATCGATATGCTATGAGCCACCGTCGAAAACCTCGTGTACCGCATGCAATTATTGTAACATCAAGTTGGTGGTCGCCTTGAGTCAAATTTGTAAGTTGCTATAATAAACGTTTTTCATTGGTATTTGACGTGTTGCTAATTATATAGCTTTGGCAGTTGCGTATTTTTTTCAAACATATTATGCTCTTGTAGCTCCCAAATTTCTCCTATCGGCGTTTTTTGGCTCAATTTTTTTTCTTGATAAATTGAAACCGCATACTGTAATGTGTATGGTGGCCAAATTTAGTTATATTTCGTCCAGTACATAACACGCTACAGGGCTCCGAATATCTGTTATTTCTTGATAACACTGTATATGCTAGAACACGAATCCAAAACATAAATTTTTATTTCTCTGTTTATTAAAAGAAAGAAATATATTGAAAAAAGTTGTTTAATCGCGTTTATATTGTTCATGGTTAAGAAATTAAAAAAAAATCAATTAGCATGCATTTTTTTTATATCTCACATCGGTACAAATGCGTAAAAAAAATGACATAACCCAAAACATGCGTGCATCTTTTTTTTATGTTACAAATGACTAAATATAATGCCATAGCATCATAGAAAAAAACTATGTTATAGAAGAAACACACTTTTAATAATTTTCTTTTGTAAATAGCTTTATAAAAGTTGTATTACTGAAGAATTTTTGGAATAGATATTAAATGTAAGAAACAATTAGTAATTTATACTTGAAATTCGAATTAGTTTAGTTCATCACAATTATTTTAGGTTTTGAAACAAATCAAGAGCTATTTTGTGATGTACATCATGGTTTTTAGCTGTAGTCAGAGACTGAGGATGGCATCTAAACCGCCACTCATTTCAGCAAATTTCTACATAATAACAACAAAAAACATTTGATCTAAATTAATTGCCGTGTATGAGGAGCACTTCTTAGATTTCAAAACTGTGTGAAATCTTCATGCCACAAAGTTGAGAATTTATTATCGGAACATCCTCACATGAAATTCCAAAAAGTTATAAAATAAACATTTAAACTTTTTTTTGGAGCCTGAAAGGGTATATTACGATTCTTTTCAGCTTCAAAAATAACCAGAAAGTAGAAATCATACTTTTCAATTAATATATTTCTTGTGCTTTAATAAGGCTTGCTAGGGAGGTCTCAGATGGGATCCTTGTAATTTACTAACATTCATGAAAACTGTTTAGTTTTTCACAAAAATGAATGCTCTGACAAATGTCTACAATCTGTCTCTAAATGTCTAATCTGGCGACGAGATTAACTGTCGAGTAGTATAATTAAAAATTGAAAATATGGTTGTAAGCATATTAAAATAAAAAAATAAATAAAAATCAGTTTAAATCCGTCTGGAGATGTTTGATGTTAAAGCTTTTTGGATTTAGATTAAACCAATATTAATTTTAAGGCACTTACTCCATATTCAACATAATTAATTATTGTTTACTCTAAATACTAGAATGATTTAAATTCAAATATTATAAAATTTTGCAATCGTAATAAAAAAAAATAGGGGACAAATTTATATCTTTTGTAATAGCCGATGTATTTACTAAATTAAGGAAATACACACATTTTAACTACACACTTCTTTATACGCATTTGATATTTTAAGCGGCAAAAACCCTTTATTAATGTCTACATATTGAAATTATTTCGAAAATTTTGTCTACAGTATGAATATGAAATATTTTAAAAGAAATAAAAATATATTAATGCTATGGTAACATTTTGCTTATTTTGAAATACCAATTACATAAATGAAAAAAAGAATTATTAAAAAATTTTGCACAATTGTCTGCAACAAAAAAAGATAAAATTTCGGATTTTTTAAAAATATTTTCATGTTTGCCGAAAGCTGATGGAATTGTTTGTAGCTGAAATAAACGTATGATTGTATTAATATAATTCACATCAATTAATTCTGCAAATTAAAAATATTTTTTAAAAATGTAGGGAAAATGAATTTTAATAAAGTAATTTACTTCATTAACACCATTCTAATCATTCATAAAACGAATAAAAATAAAGTTTAAAAAAAATCTGCAAAAAACTAAAAAAAAAAAAAAAATCAATTCAGAAGTAGCCCTTTTCTTAAATGAGAATATTTTCACAGAGAAGAATAAAAAAATATTTTTTCCCTTTCTCTTATTTTCCTTTCGAAAGAAAAAAAAATATCATAATTAAAGAAAAGTCAACTTGAAGATTATTCTGAATTATTACCCAAAGATTATTACTTCACCTGGGTAGTTTTAATTACAGAATTTTGATAATAATTAAAAAAATATATATCCATCTATATTAATTTAAATGGAAACAGTAAAAGTCACATTATTCAATATTTAATTTGATGATCAAATTTCATAACCACCACTTATAAAAAAATGGAATAAAAATTCACGTTTAAGTAAGGATGGAAGAAGCGTTTCATTTATGTGTCCACTGTCATTGTGGCGGTTAAGAAAGAATTTTTTTTATATAAAAAAAGCATATTGCAAAAGATTATTTTTGTACCTTTAGAAGAAATTTCACTCTTGACTGAACGCCATTTTCTCATTTTCCCTTCTTTCTTTTTTAGAAAAAAATTTTTTAAAAAAAGCAAATTGTATTTTTTGTTGCTACAATGCCTGAGTTTCTTTTCTTTTTTCTCTTTTCTTTATGCTTTAAAACAGTTTTAAGCTTGGTCTGCACGAAATTTTCTTTTATTTATTCGATCGCTATTTGCTAGCAAAATCCAGTGCATTGTTGAAGCAGTTGAGAAAAATCAGATATATTTTAAGATGTAATGATTGCCATTTTTCTACATCATTCCAAAAATGTTGTATAATAATTCGGTTTATTAAAACTCAGAACAATAATGTTAAATTAATGTGGCTGAAATTTATTCCAATTATCATTATTTTTCTTTCACATAAATACATAAATCGTGTGGAAAATGCTATTTATATTAGACATTGATGGTTTAGATTGGTTTATTTTATAGAAGAATTTCCTTTGTTTATTATTCAAAAAATGAATCTTCATTAAATACATGGAATTTATATTGTAACAAATATATCTATATTTTCGTTTTTTTAAAGCCATATTCTATATTTTTGTGTCATCATTTTCGTCTTTTATTTTCATTCAATTGTGTAACTTTTTTTAACTTCAGGAGGTTTAGCTCCTAAATAGATAACAACCTTATTACATTTTATACTAAATAATATATTTAATATGTTTACAATAAATAAATAAAACAGAGGTATTGTTTCTTACTATTGTTCACATATATTTGAAATAAAAATATAGTGGGATTTACAGGCTCTCCTACTTTGAGCTCCCCAATTTTTTCCCTATAAGAATGCATCTAATTTCACTCTGAAAATTCATTTGTATATTATAATATAGGTTTTCAGAAAATGAATTAAAAGAAACAAAAATCTGAAAAAGAATAACACATCAAAATGTTTTGAAATTCTGTATTTATTAGATGCATGATTTAATTCTTATGCCATCATAACAAGAAAAAAAATCTCCAGTTTTTTTGCAGGAAGTAATCTACTTTGGAATGTAACTTTTCAGTTTGATAATTTTTTTTCTTATAATTATTTTGAATGATTTTTCCTTTCACTTTTACTTTTATACCATATTTAATTTCATTCTTTATAATTCCTAAACAAATGAGTTAAAAGAATTATACAAATTATAATGGTAAATACCAAAATATGATTAAGAATTTTTAATTATTAAAACTGTATCTGAATCTTCAAACACACATTTCGAAAGGCCTATTTCCCCTTTTGTAAAGATATTAGCGTCAATTTCGATAACTCAAGATCAAATTCCGTAGTCTGAAGTGCATTAGCATACAACTCATGGAGAAAAAGACACATTTACATACATTCCTTTTTATTATTAGCAGATATTTGTTGGTGAAAATATACTATAAAATACATCTTCGAAATTTTTAAGTTCGTAGCCATAACAAATAAACTATTTAATTTTTCGTTCAAGACATTTTACCAGTAACTCAGAAATTTTTCCATAATATTATACTTTCTTTGTAAGATCTTTATATTTTTAGAAAATCTCCAGGGCTTCATTTAATATGCGGTGATTTAATGAGCTTTAGTGAAAAGCATAAGATGTCAGTTTAATTAACCATGTCGTAACTTTTGAAATAAAGCTTGGGCCGTCAATGTCTTTTTGTTTCAAATAATTTAAACCACCCACCTTCAGAATTTCTTTCATCTCTTTGAATACCTAGATACTCTTTAATAAATAATTTGTAATACATATAATAAATATGAATGCTTTGCATTTTTATCAGAATAATGCACGCTATTGATCTGAGCTCTGTGAAGAATATTTATTTGTATATTTACAAAGATTCCTTATAGTCTTAACTTCGCATTCTAGAGTTCACAAAGGAATACACGCAAAGAATTTTTTATCAATTATTATGGGAATAATTCTGAAATTTCCTCTTAGTATGCTTAAAAATTCATATTTTTTTTAAGTATTTACAGGGTGCACATACATAATACGGTGAAAAGTATAATTAATATGCTATTAATACGTAAAAAATTGTTTTTTGTATATTATAATAATAAAGAAACATAAATAGGCTGGAATATTGCCTAGAATTATTAAATTTTAGAGTTTATTGTGGTTGAGATAGTTCATTATCACCTTTCTATTCCCTAATGACATATTCGATATAATAGTTGTCAAGCTTATTGCACAACATTTGATTATTTTTAACAGTCTATTTTTCCAACTCTATTAATAATAAAGAAAAAATGTAAGTGTGCGTGTGTGCTGGTGTTCTACAAGTGAGAATTTCTTAACTTGATTTACCAACTTTGGCTCAGCATTTTAGAAGGTAAAATTGTACATATTTAAGCAGTTTCTTTCAAATTTTAATCCATTAAAAATTAATCGAAGCATTGATATTTCAAAAGCGCTACTGCCAAACCCTCATGGCATAAAAATGAATTTTAAATTATATAAAAATTTAAAAAAATCACGTTTACTGTAATATTTTTCTCTATTTTTAATGGACTTTTATTAAATATCTTTTCACGTTTTATTGAATATTCTTCGTCGTTGTTGTAAAATGTAAATCGTTTGTATTATTGCTACTAACATCTCGTCCTGCATTATATATATATATATATATATATATATATATATATATATATATATAT
>JAPMOR010062846.1:0-22556 GCA_026543865.1 Argiope aurantia | reverse complement strand
AAGATTGCTGTTTTGAATATTAAAGAAAATGTAGAATTTGTTTTAAATATGTATGTAAAAATATCTTTTGCTTTTTACTATCATTCTAATGGCTTTAAATAACTAGATTCTATTCAGTAGTATATCTATAATCGACAAACTATAACTTTTTTGTGAGAAATGCGCATTTTAATTTTTCAGCAAAAGTCAATTTAAAAATGTATATAATTATATTAGTGTACGACTCCAATAAAAATCGATTGGTTAAAGCATTTAAAGGAGTCTGTTTAAAAATAATGTTAACATAATAATTTTTATTATAAGAGCATATAGCAATCACCTATAAACTTTATAATCGATTTTTACAGCAATTATGATTAATAATTTATAGTAGTACACAGTACATTTCCTATCTTAATTGGTTGAAATCATAACATACTACTTTCATTTTTATAAAAAATATTCAACACATAAATTCTGTATACCAACAGATGCATAAAAATACTGAACCCAATGACCCATTCTTTCATTCTACTGATTTTCTCAATTCTCATTTGATAATAATGAATAATTACCAACTCATTAAAAAAGAATTTTTAATTTGTATTATTACTATTATACTATAATTAGGATTACTATTACTATTATACTTTAATTAGGATTAATTATTCCTGTTATACTATAAAGGATTATTCCAATTCCATATTCACTGTCTATATAAGACTATAATTCTATATATTATAAGACTTCATATTCTTATAACCAACAACCTTCTCTAAAATGGAATATAAGCCTAACATTTCTCGAATGATTGCCATAATGGTAAAATTATAGCTGGTCTGAAATCTCAAACGGCATTCGGAATCCAATTATAATCTCATTAAATCACCTAAGAATTTTAATTAAAATCTATTCAGTGAATTAATAATGCCATCCCTAAGTTTGGAAATATATTCAGGTGAGCTTATATTTATTCAATGAATGAATATCGATAATTCTAATGAACAGTATAAATTAGTGGGTATATTCTGATTCTTGATGTAAATATGAAATTATGACAAATGAGATTTGTTAATGAATATTTCTATGAGTGAACACATCATTCAGATTCATTTATAGAAATACACGACATACTTGGGATTCCTGATAATTTTTCGTTATTTGATAAAAAGTTATATGATTTAGCAAGTTTATGTATTTACAATAACCTTTTTGTATCGCTGATTCTATATACAGTAAACTGATGCAAATTATACATTAAAAATATTTTACAATATTAGCAATTGATTGAAATTGTAATTGAAAATCTAAATCTTTCATTTAAAATTTTTAAAGTTTATTTGATAATGATTATTGTGTATATTTGATGTTTAATTTATTGCGAATAAAAAATGTGAATTTTGAATGAAAGTTTGGTATACAATGTTATTAAATACTGCAATTTTTCAAGTTGTAATATCCCTTTTTTCCCCTCATATGGCACATATCTTTAAAATATAATGTCTTTAGGATGAGATTGAAAATTTAAAAATCAAGTGTCGGAAAACCAGCGCAGATTATGGCAGTATCTATCATTACCGTCAGCCATCAGTCAGCCAATATTTATAAGATTTGTGATTTCAAATTGAGCCCCAATGCTGTCAAAATTATTCGAATTGTCATTACTCAGTATTTTTAAAGATATCTGTAAGGGGAATGAGATCCTCCATCTTCGAATAGGGGAAAGAGAACCTCCAAGACAAGTCAATATCAGTAAACAATGTCAAGAAGGGGTCTATATAATATCGTCATTAAAAGCAAAGGAATATGTGAATACAAGAAACAGAATTTTAATATCTATGCAAATTTTCTGAGGCACTTTTTTAAAATTTCGAAAGGAATATGGGGTGAACAAGTAGGAGATCACCTGTTGATGAAGAAACACAGAACACAATTTGCGGTGATTCACAATTTTCTCTACATTGCTATCACAACATAAAAAGACACTTCATTCTTCGACAAGATATTACCAGATGAAGAAAAATGAATGTTATATAATAACCGCAAAATATTATTAAGTTGAATAAATATTGTGTTAATTTTTAGTTATCTCTGTACGTTTCATATAGCTGTGCTTATCCTTATAATTTAACTTTCAATGTAAAAATAGTCATATTATGCAGCTAGATAGAAATGAAAACCAGGACCAGAATAATTCCATCAGTAATGTATGAAATATTTATCGTTACGATATGAACTTAAGAAATTATTAATCGTTATCAATATTTGAATGACGATTCGCTAGATAATAGCATATTCATCTATTATTTATTTCAGACGAAACATAATGTATGGAATAACTGTACTATCATTTTACCATTAGTGAATACTCCTTCAAATATATGCATACGGAGATATGTATTGTCATTAAACAGTAGCTTACTATTTAAACACACAATATACCGTGACAACAACATATTACAAATTATTTTATATTACACGTTGAAGCCATAAGGTGTTTTGTGTACATATAAATGATTTGCAAGCCGAGAGGGATTATAAGTTATAAAAATGCACCGATTTATAACTTTAAATACGAATGTTTAACTATAATATCATTATTATCAATAATAATATAACTAATGCTATTAAGTAGCAGTAATATTTACTTATTTTTATTGCAGTTATATAATAAATTAATGTTAAAATAATTTATTCTATGCGAATTTTTATTTTATTTCTATAATCTAATATTTCCTTATTAGCTAAGCTAAAGTAAATAAAAAAATAATATTTTAATTGAAATTGATGTCTTATAGCATTAACATACTCGAAATAATTACAGAATTTATATAAGTTACAGAATAATTGAAAAGGAATTTGTGAAATACGTATTGAAATGTATAATATTCTCGAAATTAAAGCAGCATTATAATAATCGAGATTAGATTTTTTGCCTGGTAAGCATTAACAGTTTTAATATCTTATGAATATTTAATAATCTTCAGCTTAAAAACCATTTATATTCTTGTTTTTTAAAGCATATATAGTATCAGCATTTATAATATTGTTTTCTTTTTCTAGAATTCCTTATTTTAGTGTGAAAAATAATTCACGTGTATATATTCGGGATTAATTGTTCGGAAAACTTTCTAAAACTGATATATTTGTAAATTTTTACATAAAGTAATTGAAGAAAAGTCAATGGAATCAAAATATACCAAGTGACATTTTTTTTTTTCAAAAACTGATAAAAAGGGCTATTTTTGACTAGAAAGCAAAATCTGTTATTTTAGTTTTTTATCAAATGATTTGCTTAAAATCTTTCAAATTATATATTTCTTACGTAGTTTCCAGAAATAAGCCGTATTCATATTCAATCTTTAAATATTGTAGTTCGACCAATAAAGAACGCGGAATTTCTAAATTTTTTCGCATTGCGGTCAATGAAATATATATAAAATAATTTTAAATGAATATACTATTTATTATCTTCTTCGGGTACAGCAGAACATATTTAAACGTATATAAATGCAGATATAAAATTAGTACAACTTTCCAAAATTGGAATTAGGAAAAAAATTTCATATGAATTTATAAAGAAAATTGTTCAAGTATTAAAAGCATTAAAAATTAGTATTTTCGCAAAAAATCGTCTTTTCGACAGATTCACGTACGATAAAAACATGGCAAATTGGCAAATTAATACATTTTTAAAAGCATAGCAAAAATCGCAATTTATCTTCACAAAGAACATTTTTATAGTATGCATCGAATGAACAATGTCTTTTGCAGCGAAAAAAATTACAAATTTAGGCATTGTAAATCAGTTGGGAGGGCACATAGACTAATTTCTTTTATTTAAATAAAGACATAGATATTCTTAATGTAGCAAAAGGACATACAGATCGAAATATAAAAAAAGGCTAGAAAGTAATTAACTGCATAAAAAGAAATGTTTTAGTCGGCAAGATTTTTATTTTTAAGAAAAGGCCAATTATTCATGAAATGAGAATTAAAAAAATCCTCTTCGAATTTGCTTCGAAGAAAGTAAAATTTATTCTGGAAATAAAACTAGGCACAGTGTTAAGAAATATTTTTGAAACAAAATGAAATGATGGGAATAGTGAAGGATAAGAAATATTTGAAAGTAGATCAGATAATAATATTAAAATTATTGCACAATTTTTTCTATAATCATAAAAAATAGATTTTAGTTGATCATTCAATAAAGAATTCTTTATTATATCAAATAACAAATAATAAAAAAATTAAGAATTAAAATTTTATAAAAGAAAAAAATATGTTTCAGTTTTAAGCAAATAATTCGCATTAAAATACGTTTAAACATCTTCATTTAATTAAAAATAAAAATCTCAAGAATATGCATTACTTCAATTGATAATTTAAATATTTTTTAAAATATTATAATCTTCTTATTTTTATAAAATGGGAAAAAATGTTTTTAACTTTTAAATTAGCGACAATTAGAATGGCAATTCGTTTTAAGATATATGTTTATCTTCCGAAAATTGAAACATGCAATTAAAATATATTTTTCGTCATAAAAATGAAATAGATTTGGATGCAACAATTAATGATCAATTTATTACTATTATGTGTAAATAAACGAAGTATATCAGACAATATATTATTTTTGAATTCATTAATATAATTTACAATTTCGAAACTGTTAGTTCAAGTAAAACTTTTTAACCTTAAATTTTCAAATTAAAATTCTAAGGAAATAATTTTTTAAGTTAAGTCTGTCTATTATGGATATTAATTAGCCTTAAATTCCTTATTTTCTAAAAAAATTAAATGAGAGTTAATGAAAAATATACCTTATCAACATTATTTATTTATCAGTTTTAGATTTTTTTAAAATTAGGTTTTAATATATTTTTATTTTTTTATTTAATTATTTTCTTTGATTTTTTGCTTTTTAATTCAAGTAGCTACAATAATTTTATAATCCTTTTCTACGAAGACAATCTCATTAATTCAAACAGTTCTTTTTAGCCAATTTTTTGCAGTTTATAATATATGCATACTTATCTTAATAGTAGTCTAACTTTAAAAGGAGTCTTTTTTTGCTCGACAAAATAATTTATAATATCTAAATACAGAAATTTGATCTCTAGATTTAACTATACGGTGTTATCACTGAAAATTAATCTATAAACCGCACTAGCATTGTTAAGACATAAGCTCCATTTTACGGTTCAATATTCATAGTCCGACAAAATACAGATCCAAATTCGGTCATTTCTGCCCTTATATCAATAATTAAATTAACATGAGGGTGATGTACATATTATATATGATCAGATTATATATATTTTCACAGCCTTATATAAACCTTAAAAGGCAAAAAAAAAAAAGGAAATTTATAAATAAAATCAAACTTATGAAATTAAATCATTTTATAAATGTTTTTGAAATATTTCCGGTTTGAATCATTTAAATTATTCTTAACTTGTTGTACAGGTTCTCTTTGAATATTTGATATTAAAATATTTCCACGACTATATAACATGAACAATTGAAATAAATTCCATAATCTTAAACATTCAGGTAAAGTGGAAACATTTAATATATTCTTTAATAATTCCTCTGTGGAATGAATAACATATAATAATCTTGAATGCGAAGTATAACGATAGATTAACAGAAAATAAGATTTTGTTAGCGAATCCTACTAAAAGAATAACTTCAGTATTATTAAGAAATGAAACATTTGGAAAATGCGATTTACTTTCGGACCCCTAGAATAAATTCTTCAGTTTCTTTAATGCTTGAAAGACCTCGTGCAAATTTATAGTTTTATTGTCTAAACAGCAAAAAAGCAGTTCATTCAGCTCGGTATTGTTTTACCGAATTTTTGTTTTTTGTTGTTATTAAGAAAGAAATTAATAGGCTACCATATGATAAGCAGACATTTTGTTTTCATAATTTTGCTATTTATATTTTAAATATTGCTGTATTGTAAAGGTGTCTATTAAAGGATTATGTAAAAATAAATTAAAATTTGGCCTAAAGGTGAAAATTAAAAGCTTAATTAAATTAAAAATTTAATGTATTCAGAAAGACTTCTATTGGGTAATAATATGAAATAATGCTTCTCAATACTTTTCCATAAATACTTAAGGACAAATAACGCTTTCTACCTCACAATATTATTAAGTAAAATGGGTTTTCATGAAATTTTATATTTGGTTTGATTGACACATGTTATTATACATGCCAGTTTTTTTATAATTTCTTAAATAATTGTATTGAAGAAAGAATGAAAAAGGTTAATCCATTCATTAAATTTTGAAAAATATCAAAATTGTCATTAATAATATTAATTACTGCATTTTCAATATTATTTAAAAAATATTTTGCTTTTTGCTTTCAATTTCGATATAAAGAAGAGTTTTGCGCACTTTTACAAAGTTTTGAAAAAAATATTACAGAAAATTTTTCAAATGAGACATAATCAGCATGAGATTAGTCGCATTTTAAAAAAAAATCGTTTATTGTAACAAATTTGAAACGTAAAACATTTTAACTATGATAAATTAAAATATATATGTATATATATATTTGACATAAAAATTGCCCTAAAGTATCCATTTTCTCTACTCGATTTTCTTCTAGCATTATTCAAACAGAAGTTTAAGTTTTAAAAACTCAACATATTGACTTTAAACCTCTTTCTATCAATTTTAATTTGATTATCTTAATTGCTTGAACATCATTACCAAAAGCATCACAAATCAAAAAGGAAATTAAAAATCAACAAACCATATTTTTGGTTGAACTGCTGAATCTCTATATTTGATAACTGCGAGATTTGTACATTGAAAGTAAAATCGAAGCACCATTAAAATATTTCAGCACAAAATTAAACAATATAATATCTGACATAATTTAAAACTATTTGTTTCTAAAAAGTACTGGAGCTACAAAATTGCCTCCCATGACAACTAAATAAAACCGAGTTTGTGAAGGAAATGCATCAACACGAAATAATGCCTTAATAATACCCATTCACTGTATAGAGAAGATAATAGTTTATCTGCAAGAAAATAAGCTGATAAGTAGAGAGCTTTTACGTCAGGGAGCGTCTCAGAGATTACTGGTCCACGACACCATTGCTCACGCAGGAGAAGTTAATTTGATTTGTCCCTATCGAAGATACGACAGACATCCTACTTGTCCCTGGAGAATTTCTCATCCATTCCTATTGGCACTGGAAGCACATTATGTCTACTGAATGGATACTTGCCGTGGATAGAAAGTTTGAAGTAAACTAGTTTTACATATCTTGCATGATACGATTAATAATATTCAGGAAAATTTATCTATTTAATCACCAGGAATCTCTTTATGTTCACATAGAATAAATTTATCAAGTTGAAATGCTCATCAGTTCAAAGCTGAGTTTCTGTTTTACAAATTATTCCCGATTCTTAAAACTTCTAATATATGCTTATGAATTTTCATATTGTTATATTTCAGAAATTATCTATGGAAATCTAACATAAAACAAATTTCAAAAAAAATTAAATGTTTTAATTATTTTTCTATTTTTAATTATTATTTTTTAAATATTGAATTTATTCCTCAGAAACAAAATATTTTTTTTTTTTTTTTTTTGCTACAAAACGTTTTCGTCAGAAAAAGTTTCATAACAAAAATAAATGTATCCGACATGTTGCTAAATTTAAAAGACAATATTAAGAATGGGAAATACTGATTCAGTGCATAGTCATGTGTTCATCAGCTCGAATTTATGATATAAAAAGAAAAACTGGTGACTGGTAAACTTTTAAATATAAGCTCGCGAGAAAGGTATTTAATTAATGCAGAAAAGGTAACTGTTCAATTAAACTAATCATCTGTAAATCAGCTAATTCATTTTAAGTTTAATGTAACTAATAACTTTTATCTTGAGTTAAACCATAAGACTGACAATTTACCTAGCATATATAGAAGGTGAGAGGAAAAGTATTTTTAAATCGTTTGAATAAAAAATATCCCGTTTAGCCAGGGACATAATATGTACCTATAGTAAAATAATTATACTGAATAAAATGCAAAAAATTTTAATAAGTAACTGAATAAAAGTAAGTATTATTTTTATTTTTTGATTAATTTTTTTACGGGATAATTAACTAGAAATTTAAAAAATGTCCAGATGACCTAAAACTCTATGTAAGATAATGTTTGCAAATTCCATATCTTTGTTGTCTGCACTTTTAAGGTACTTATAATAGGCAGATAAACAAATATATTTTCTGTTTTCTAATGAAGATATTGTTTTTTAATATCTTCCCATTTCAGGGCTTGAAATTTAAAATAATCTTAAGAAATTAAAAGATGTCTGGGTTTTATTTTTGGAAAAAATAAAAGATAGCTATATAGAATTAAATTATTATTATAATTATTACTTTTAAAGCCAGCTAAATTATTCTTCTGTCAATTCGATAGGATTACGAACCACAAGTTAACAAATGTAACTTATTAAGAAATGCATAATTCTGCAAATGATATGAATAATAAATGTCGATAAAATATTTTCTTCAACTCTCTCAATGATAAACTGGGCAAGCGCCTTCGTAAATACAAGGGTTCAACTACTTTCTAGAATCAGAGAGTCAAAAAAGAAGTAATTAATGTTAAGATATTAAGTTAAGCACATATTGGAGAGAGAGTAAATCGATACTTTATATTAATCTATTTTGCCGTGCTATATATTTTTACATAATACCGATAGAATTCCACCAACGTTAAAATAAATATTTTAGAATTTCTAAAATTACTAAAGAAAACATTTTTGACGGAATGCGTAAATAATTATTCTGACATGATTAAATTTCACTTATTCGAAGCACAATGGAAAGTAATAATCGATTGCAATACCGTTTATCTAATTCTTCTAATTTTTATCTAATCTTTTATATAATTTTGTAACTCTATCTAAATACAATGACAAAAAGCAAATCAAACTCAAAGAAATATTTTAAATGCTTTGAAGTCCCTTTTTACACTTCATTACAGTCGAAATATATTCCAGCCTTTCAAAAATACCTTATTTCCTGAGTTTTAAGGTCAGTAAAGCTCATTAATTCTGTGATTTGTGTATTCGGATTGTAGTTTTTATTAGAAGTTCATTAATTGACATATAATCTCTCGAAGAGTGTTTCCAGTTATCAAAATTCAATGAATAATAATTAAATTCTTTGTGATGGAATAATTGAGAAATCCTAAACCATCGCAAATGTAATAAACAGATGAAAGAATTTATCTGAACAATTAATTTAATAATTTCAAACAAGATATCCCTAGCATTATTGGGGCTAGAAATAATTCCATGTAATAGTTGCTTTACTTAACAAATAGTTTTGTTAATTATAGGTAATCATAAATGATGAGTATTACAATTTGCACTTATTTCATCTTTGAGGGATTATACACTTTTCAAGGCAATTATTTAATGAAGATTGCATATTTAATTGCGCATTGTCTTCTCGTATATTTAAATGGAAACTGTTCAATTAAGATAATATCTGATTCAATTTTTGAGTTTCCTTTAAAAATTTACCGGAAACGCTGAAATAAAGATATTTTGTAAATTCAGTTTTCCCACATTTAAATTCATTAAAAGGCTTATCATTTATTTGCAACTGGAACTTTATATTTTCAAAATATCTTAATTAAAAAAATTTGTATTCTCTGCCATATGTACATTATGTAATTTGAGAAACAATATAAATCGCTTTCCATTTAATATATAAGTATAACGATTTCAAAATGTTTCTGTATGGCAGAAATATTTCTGAATTATAACAAATAAATAGTCCAATGCAATGAAAATAAATGTACCTGAATGTTACTGTCTACACGCATGGTAACAAACATAACTTATAAACGTATGCAAAACTACTGATCAATGTTTAAAAATAAAATGAATTATTTGAACCCTCTATTTTGTGATTTTATTCTCTGTTGTATATTTTCAATTGCTATGTAAACTAAAAGTCGCCATGCCTTTTTTTTTCTTTTCTTTTTTTTGAATATAGTATTGAGAAAAAAATTGTTGATATAGTAGTGAGAAAAATTAATATATATATATATATATATATATATATATATATATATAATATATATATGTGTGTGTGTGTGTGTGCGTGTGTGTGTGTATTGATATTTCAAAGTCTTAATTAAATCCAAATTAATTTACAAAACTTTATCTTAATTTAGCCCATAGTAAAATATTCTTTTATTTCCTGATCTCATTCCTGTGTAAAAATTACTACGCAATCAATCTACGTATCAAGAGAAAGTGAGACCTTCGGTGCCCTTGAAAAGGTGTCAAAGGTCACCACGTGTATTGAATTGGCGCGTGGCCGGAAATCCCATGCTATATAAGACTAGTGATCACTTGTTTCGTTCCTTCCTGCTTCTTCTTAACTTCGGATTTTGTTTCGCGCCGCACCTTCTTCTATCATGCCTGCTGAGAGAGAATAAAACGAAATTAAAGATATGTCTATGTCTTCAACCTTCCTTCTGCTGCTTTAAAAGAAATAATATTATATATATATATATATATATATATATATATATGTAAAATTCTAAAATGTTCTTATATTTCACTATCCAATTTCAACATTTTTATTTAATTATTCCGTCGTGCTCATGTTTGGAATAATGGCATAGTAATCATTAACACCTACACATTAAAAAAAACCTAAAAGTCCCTTGCCAAAATCGACACTTGAGAAAGAAATCTCAATCCGAATCCCATAATAAAATGCCTGAAAGGAAAAATTTCGTTCACTTTGCTCATATATCGCGATGCAAACAGAAGGTCATTTTATTATCTCTTCTCTCTTGTACAGACTTTCGTGGTGAAATAAATTGGAAATAAAATTTGAAAAAAATCCGATTTTAGACCACGAATTTGCAAAATTTTGTTTATACACCCAAACAGACGCACACACACATGACATACAAGTTGCCTTCGGTGATTACCCTGTATGCCCAGGTTATTGAAATTATTAAAAAAAATCATCTCTTTATTTTATAAGCTTGTAAAATATTAATTCAATTGAATAAATTTACTACTAATTAAAAACCTATATTTTGCGAAACAAACGCGGAAGTTAAAAAGAACTGTTATTCTACTGTGAAGTTAAAAATATGTGTTTGAATTATTTGATAGATGAGTTTGCATTTTATTATAATTTTTAAGAACAATGACAGAGTTTATACATAATTGAAACAGAATTGTTATCATTATTATAGTACGGAAATGGAACTGATGTCATTGAAAAACATTTTTTTGATTTTTAAAATAATGCAAAGTTAATTTTTGTGAGATAATTGTTTTGTTAGTTATGAGGTATCTGACTTCCTCTGACTGAATAGAATCATGACGAAATTTCACCAAAATATTTCTAATAACATTTTTCTGCTCATTAATTTGCTAAGTGAAACCTCAGTTCAATGCAGCTGTAAAAAACATTCAGTGAAACTGTCTGAAATTCATACAATAATGGTGATCATACATTTAACTTTTGCAATTTCACAACAAGTGATAGGAGCGATTTCTGTGCTTCATACGTTACACTTTTTATTTCGTTTTAGACAATCCGTAATAGATTTTTTTTAAAATTCTCAATAAAGAAGTATTTACTGAATCTGTCTCAAAAGATCTTAACTATTTAAACAATAATTAAAAGCATGAAGTATTTATCATTCATTTATTTTGTTATTTCCCACTGACTTGAAAAAAAAATAACCCACTACATCCACTGGCCCATAATGGATTAGTAAAGAAAGCAACTACACTGAATGCCATGTTAATTGGAAAAAATAATGAAATATGAAATTGAAATTGATGGCAGAAAACTCAATTAAAACTGTCTGACATTGTTATTACTTCAGTAATTGAATGAGATGTTAGACATAGTTATATTGTGAGCCGAATGGGGTTTTTTATGTAACTCGTATTTCGGCAACGGTAAAATCAATCAATCATTGTGAAAGAAATTCATTTTGTGCGAAAGAGCTTACCAGTTGCTATTGTAATCTGGAACAAAGAAAAAACTTATTAAAGCTGATTTTCTGTCTACTTTCATTAGAGCTGGAATAGTTTATTTACCATTAAATCATGTCCTTTATGTTCATTACATCCACTTTGATGAGCTCGACACATTTCTTTCTTTATATTAACGCAGTCTATTTATTTTCGTCGGGACATAGTTTTTATGATTTTCTTCCAACTAAATGATGATTTTAATTAAAAAAATTAATGGAGGCGTTTTATACATGCACTAGCCATCTTTGTCAAAACAAATTTTCTTGTCCGAAATATCAGTTTCCCTGGTTGTTAATTTATTAATATGAAAAGCAATTAACTAAAAATCAACTTAGCTGTTTGAAAAGACTTACAAATGTGAATTTAAAGAATAAGTTTATTATTATAATTCTTACGAAAAAAGAAATTTTTAGTGTGCTCTAAAAATGAGAACGAACCTTTATTATTTAATCCTGCTATTCCGCTCGGTTCTATTTTAAAAGGGTTTTTTTTTTCCCAACTGCTTTTGAAATATGATAGCATAGTTTTCTACATACTTCATAAGATTTGTTACGTAGGATGTTATGACATTTCTCTGAAATAGATTTTCTTTTATTTATATATTTTCTATGTTATTATAAAAATTGTATCAATGTACTGCTTGGGTCATTATGACCCGATACTGTTTCCTCTTTACTATACTTAAAATCGTTCACTCTATTTTACTAATGCAACTAGAATATATAAAAGTGCTTTCCTGCTATGTAATTGGTTTAATAATAATTCCATTTACAACAAAAATATATTTATAAATGTTCTCTTTTGAAAATTTGAAATAAAAAATGGTTAGAAATATTGCAGAAATGGCTTTTTCAAACTGAAAATGCAACAATAGTTAAACAATTATAAAATAGTTAAAAAAATTAACAATAGTTAAATTGTTGCTGTTTGGTGAACAATATGTATATCAGAAATCCATCTAAATAAGGATTTCAATTATATTTTATCCATGTCGTAGGAAAGTGTCAATAATTCTAAGGCACATATTCTTAAAGGAAAAAAATCCTAATCAAAATGTGGAAAAAAATCAAGATATTCCATCTGTAAATGATGTAACATATAAACTTACAAGTTACAATGGAACGTCCATCCCTTAAGTTACGTTTCGAATTCCACAGGCCGGAGATTCTCCGTGTGTGTGGTAGCTGGTGCACGTATAAATCTGTGGTGGTTACAAAGTCCTCCATGGCGAGAGTAATACCACTAAGGGTACTGGTTCAAAGGTGATCGTTCCCTGATTCAGGTCTAAATTACGATTTGTGGCTGAGTGAATAAAATGTATAAATGAAGTCCGTCCCATAAAAAGGGTGATGACGTGTGAGTATACTTTTGACGTACTTTACTAAGACGTACTTTTGGTCCTGGTGCTACTGAAAAACAAGAAACGCTCTCTCGGCTTAAAATCGCTGACTTCGTCCACGAGCTTGTTTATGACAAGTGCCATTAGAAACAATAACAACAATAGATCGTCTGCTACTAACTAGATCAGAGTCTTGTAAAAAAAGTAATATTATGCTGGATACTGTCAGAAAATTAAATAAAAACGTTGTGTGAAATAGTTTCGGTCAGAAAAATAGCTTAAGATTTTACTTTACAGATGATACAACTGCTATGAAAAGGGCAGTTCAAAGAAACATTTTCGCTTATTCTCCGAAAACAGTCTTAGCTCCTCCATCATAAAATTGCTTGCAATGAGGAATGCCTTGAGTGCCTTCAATAGTATTGGCGAAAAAACTTAAGAAATATAAATATTCGGAACGTTTCCAGCACTTTTACTGAATTTATGAGCGAATATATATTTTGGATGGTTTTTTTTTTTCTCGATCGATTGAAACCACATCTCGAAGCGGAATTATAGTTGAAACCATACCTCGAAGCGGAATTATAGTTAAAAACACATTTCGAAACGGAATTATAGTTGTAGTCACCAGATTACATACTGAATTGCATGTGAAATTACAGAACAACAAACTGTCCGACTTATGATAGATTTAGTTCAAATTTGTAAATTTTACAAATTTGGTAAGAATCTACTGGTATTTTTTGGTAAATTTGGTACACATTTGGTAAAAATGTACAATTTATATGCCAAATAAGTGTTCTAAATTACATTTATTTACCTTTTTTGTAGGTTAGATATAGTATTATCTTATATTCAAAGATCCGGCCAGTCAGACGTTAAATTTCATTCGTCTGACTCAAAATATTTTTGAGCAATCATGTTCACGGAGGGATAGGCATAATTCCAAAATTTTGTTTTTCGAATTCTGCATTTCGTATATAAGAACATGAAAAGTAAACACAGTGTATACTGATAAATCAATTAGTAACACATCATAAAGATGTACGCATGATTTTAGATTACAACACCAAAAAAATAAATTGAGGATACTCTTGGTTACATTTTGAAGGCATACACTTTTAAAAATAAAACAAATCGTCGACAATCATTATTTTTCTGGATAATTGTTTTGTTAATTTTGTTTTCAATGCATTTACTTTTTTGACATCAATTAATACCAAAATCATTGAAATAAAAAGTACAAGTACATTGAAGAAAAAAAGAATAACCAACATAAATATTAGGGAAATAAAAAACAATGATCGAGACAATAATTTCACAGAAATAAAGAGTCACATAATATAAATACAGTTGAATGAATACAGAATAAATGACAAAACTGATTTACTAGCAACTTTAACTATTAATTTATAACTGAGTAATAAATGTGAACTTTTCAGGCTATATCATTCCAACAGCAATGATAAATCAAACAAAATATATATGAAATATAAAGAGACATCCACACGCTTTATATAGTATATTTTTATCCCAATAGAAAATATAAATGAGAAAAAAAATTAATATAATTGCTCTAATGCATTTTTTTTCATCTGGTAGACCTAAGCTTTACATTCAAATATTTATTGAGTTATTTTTCCATTATACTTCGTTTATCCCAATCAAAAATCTTATTTCTCTCTAAATATAATATTTTTTTAAATGCAAGGAAATCATTCCTATACGTAAATAAGAACATATTTGCAGGAAAACAAGTTTGTATTGAATCAATGTACAATTTGTGTCATATTGAGCTGAACTTCACATCCCTGTAGCAAATACAAGCAAAACTACAGAGTCGAACGCCTTAGACGTGTACTTCCAATTATAAAGGTCTATTAAAAAATGGTAAAAATATTATATGATTAAACTTTAAATTCTTTTGAGTTTAATAATATAAAAGGTTTAAAAATATTTTTAGGAAATTACACAATGTAAAAGTACCTTTAAAATATCCCACGCAAAAGGTCATACGCTTCTATCCTTAAAATTTCCAAAGATATTAAGATTCTAATTTATTGTCTTAGACAGCGTCTTTATGTCTCTAATGTGTGTTTCAAAGAATTCTGTGCTGTGCTTTCTAGGTCTCCACGGGACAAATTGAATTTTAAGGGAAGAAATCAAGTTTGGATATGCAATCGAAACGACGAAGAGGTCTGAGGAAAAAGCAGTGAGAAGGTTCGGAAGAATCTTTAGTTGTCGCCAATTTAGTAAATGATGTCATCAACGGAAGTGCGAAAGTCACTAAGCGACGGATCAAAGATTATTCGCATTGCTCGAGGGCCAATGCCAGCTGTTGGAATGTAGTGAGACAGCCGGGACGTCATCCTTGAAGAGAGGAGCAATGTTGTAAGTCTGCACTGTTGCTTCCCAGCACAGTTGCTAAAATCACAGGAGAGACCGTTTTACGAGCAGCTCTGCTGGGGGCTGATTGGGTGCCGCTTCAGTGATCTCAGTGCTTGGCGACAAACTTGGCTACTTTGGTGACAAAATAGGAAACTTCCAGAATTTTAGCGATTAAGCAAATAGGAACTCAGATGTGCCTGATTGTTCCAAAACCTTCTCCGCTAACCTTCCGGGAACTATACAAGGCTGGCAGTCTCATCCGCAGTCAGTCGTGTATAGAGTTGTTGATAGGATATCAATATAACGGCGAGTAGTTGGATCAGCCCAGCAAAGATTAGGTGTTGTGTGGAGCTTAAGCGATTGTTGAATTAAGTTGTGTTCTAGTATTTATTGTGGAGGCAGCATCAAGTCTGGTGTGGAGTAGCCAGTCGTGTAGTAGTGATTCGGTAGTTGGATACAACTGAGGCGCGGAGACAGTGGAGAATTGCAGACGCTTGGAGAACCCGTTGATTGAAGCTACGTAGATTCAGTCCTGCTGAATTCTTTCTGGCCGCTTTGTGTGCGTTGGTTGTTTTTGTACCGATTACTATTTGTGGGTTACTGTTTGTTGTAGCGTGCTGTTGTGTGTTGCCTGTCCTCGTCTCCGCTGAATATTTGTTGTTTAATAAACAACGTCGTTTGTTAACATGGGACTGTTTATTTCATCGACCAACAAATCTTCAAAAGAACCCTCAAAGTTCCGTAACACTATATATATATATATATATATATATATATATATATATATATATATATATATATATATATATATGATGCCTCTCTTCGCTATTTCGGGCTCATTCCCATTATCTTCTCTATAATTCTTTGGGTGATAACTTCTTACGACCCTGCCCTTTATTGGCCAGACAGGAGAATCAGGCATATGGTGAACATTTGCGCCAATTAGTAACGTTTTGTTGTCGATTATTCGCCAAACGTGACAACTTTCTTATCCTTTTCTAATAATCCGAAGAACGAAGAATTGGTGGCTGAAAAGCGGTCAATTTGAACGGTTTCAAATTCTATAATTTTTCTGCCCGTTTACATTTTGTGGCTTCGAAAACCTCAAACCAAAACAGCATCATGTTCTCACATGATAAAAATCATATATTTTATCTTTTAAAACTTAATCTTTTATCTTCTAATCATTTACGTTACCTTTTAATAAATTTATTTAAATTATAAATATCTTCAAAAATTTCTTTCTTTTTAGTCATGTTTTACAATATCTAAAAGGAAACGGTACAAAATCTAATGTTTTTTTATATATATAAATGTATTTCAGAGCTATATTTGCCGGAGGCACACTCGTATTATTCTAAATGAATTATCATTATTGGAGGTACTCAAAAGCTACAAAGTCATTCCAAGGAATGCATAATGCACTTTAGAAAATCATTTCCACGTCGGTGGTTTGCTTGGTTCATGACTTGTAAATTGCCTTAATTAAATCCGTTTTGAAACAAGATCGATGATAATGTGTGTAATCTCATTCGAATTTGGAATGAGTCATATCTTGAGAAGTTCTCCTTATTCATATAATTAAAGAATTCCAATGGAATTTCTAGTGCTATGCTAGTGTAAAAGATTAAGTGCATACATTCATTTAATTATGTGGGTAATTGCATAATCTCACCAGAAAATCGAAGATATGGTGGGGTTGACAGATGAGTTTAAAGTAGATTTCTCAGTAAAACAAGTATTCAAGGCAGTATTCTTCCACGTGTTCATTTTGAAAATAAAGATGACTTTCCCTTTTTGTTGGTGTATCTATTCTGAAATATTTTATTCATCAAGATGTAGCAGAAACTCTATACATAAAGCCAAACCAAAGAAATAATTGTTTGATTTTTTTTATCATTATCCTTAGATCACCACTGATAAAACACCATTTTACAATTCTTATTTACCGTTTGCAATCATTTAATGAAAAATGAGTCTTTAAAATTCTTTATTTTCTGTCATTGTCTTTATGTCTTTGCCATATTGCAATTCTTATTTATTATTTGCAATTAATTTAGAAAAAAAATAAATTGATGGTTTTACAAATAAAGAAAGAAAACTTATTCATCAATTTCCAAACTGATGTGTGTAAAAAATTAATGAAAATTGATTTATTTCTAAAGTGAAATTTCTGCACCAAACTTCTTTTCACTTGTATTTTGTCATCTTCGAATTTCTGGTTCATCTCTGTTAGATGTTGATGTAAATGCAGCAATTTCGGAATTCAGCTTATGAAAAAATAAGACACAAAGAATGTCTCATCATTTACTTTATTGTATCGTTTCAAAGCATAGGATGAATAAATTGATTTATTTCTAGTAATTTTGACATAGTAACATTTTTCTTCTATTAAGTTATTTCTATCAGCATTGTTGTGTAAACAGGAAGAACAGTAACGATTTTACTTTAAAAACGACGATTAACAGCGTATTTTAAATTAATCTTGACAAAATATTATATAAATGCTGCTTTCGTGAAACATAATAGATCAAATTGAAACGTTTGCATTGTTTATTTATGTTTACTAATAATAAAATCTAGTGTGTATCGGTTTGTTCTCACTTTATAGGTTAAGCATCAAAAATGGAGCTGTTATAGACATTACAAATAAATTTACAAGACGAAATATATTACTAAATAGAAAGAAGATAGAAAACTAAAAAGAAAGGGGTGTTTTCTTTAATAATTTAAGGGTATAAGCATAGAAGTGGGATTTTACTCCATCTTAAGATCAAAGATACTGCCTTATAATAATACCAACCTTCTTTTCGCAAAATTTTATTTTAATTCAGGATATTTTCCAAATAATTTCATTTGAATAACAATTTTCTTTTTCGACAAATATTTTAATGTATGTTTTTCTTTCATTATTATTTTCATTCATTTTCATTATTGTCTTTATTTTCAAATTATTTGCAATATTAAATGATAATTTATTTCCTGTTTTTATATCAAAATGCATTTTTTTAAAAGTTTAAACAATTTCGTCTGTTATCATATATGCTAAAAATTACTATTTTTTAAATTTTTTTTATCCGTTTAAAGCATCTGCCTGTATCCAAATAACATGCTTTAAAGATTTGTTTACATGATTCAAGTAAAATGCTCCACACCTATTTTATGATGGAATTTATACATATTTTGCATGCGAATTGAGAAAGTGAAGTCCTAGAAAAGCATAAGATAATGTGCAATTTCTTCTTTGATAACTCGCGCATTATTTTTAATAAATGCCATATCAAGCAGATTTAATTCATAATGGAAATTTATATACACAATAAACAGATCAGAGACTACTTAAGTATAAAGATGCAAATCCTCAACTAAATTTAATGTTTAAAAATTTTTTTGTTGAGAGAGCTATGAGTATTAAAAATGACATAAGAGATTTCATTGAAATGAAACACAAGCCATAATGCCGATTAAACAAGCTAACTCCCAAACAAAGCTGATTGAAGTGTAAATAAGCTTTTATTCAATTTAACTACATCTATTCTATTTAAAAACTTTCTAAAATTGGTACATAGCTTAAAACAGTTCACCCAAAATACTGGAATTTTTTTTCCTAAATGTAAACTGTTTCCGATTATCTTACATATTGTAATTATAACGATAATGGACATTTTGTATATATTTTAAAGGTTTTTTTAAAAAATATATTGCATAAGTAATAAAAGTATTTTCTCCAACTAGCATTTTTAAAAAATGGCTCGAATTCCTCAATGTTTAAACAAATAACATTCCGCAGTATCGAATTAAATACAACGAATCGTTATACACACATAGAATAAATTCCTCTGTTTACATTCAAAATGTCACTTTTGGAGGAAACTGGTTTTATGAGCGATAAATAGTTTTTAATTACGTTCAATTATATTCTGCATGATTTGATATTCATGATTCTGTCAGCAAAGTATTTTCAAGCCCCAAATCGTGATGGAAATTAAAGATTTGTTAATAGAATAGTCTTACACTTGTTCAGATTATTGCATACATGAACATCCCTAGAGGAATCCATTTCAATGGTATCATACCACTATTGAAAATGTAATATATATGCAGATTAATTTATAATGTATTTACTTTCTGTCTTTTTTTATTTTAGTGATACTGAATAACAGTGTTAAGGATTTGATGTGAAAATCTCTTTTATGCAATTTATTTGGAATGTATGCTAGAATAGAATTTAAAAAAATACTTAATTTGTTTTAGTAATTAACGTTCAAACTAAATATTTAAAAAATTGTTTTGGAGTAGAAACTTCCTCTTTCTAAAGCTTATTTTTGACAAGCTGCTGTAAATTTGGAAGTGAAATGTAACTTCTGAAAGGATAGTCAGGTATAATCATGTATCATCTTTTAATTTTAGTAGAGATAGTGTTTATATTTGATGAAAAACGAATAATAATTTGATTTCTATAATGATTTTCAGATTTCTATTTATATAGTAAACTAAGAATAAAATTTTAAACTCTTTTATATCATTCATCTAATATTTTTACAATGTTGAAAATTGCCCTTTTTCAGTTATTATTTCTTTTGATATCATTTCAAATCTAAAAAGCAACTATTATCAAACTTATATTAACTTTAGAATTTTTTGGTGAAATTTCTTTTGATAACATTAAAAAAATCTAAATATAAACTATTTTTAAATTCATATTATAAATTATTTATTAGGAAATTATTTATTAGGAATTTGTTCATAGGAAACTTTTTAAAAAATCATCAATAAAATTAAATGAAAAAAACCCAATAAACTATTTACAATAAATTAAACATATGTGATATAATTAGATCTTTTAGCCAAATAAATCTCAGCCATAAGTTTAATAAATACTTGAATTGCTCAGTACAAGGAAATTACCAGAAAGAAATTTGTAATCATAAATAATTTATATTTTAACGTAGAATATATATTAAATGCAATGCTTTCTTTCATAGAAAGTTTTTTTTTTAATTCAAAATTCCATATGTTTTGCCTCATTTTTACACATAGTATAAGTTTTCACTAAAAAAATTCTTCTTAATCTCAATTTTTAAATCATTTCTTTCATTTGTTTTCTTATTTCTAATTCTCAAGAATTTTTTGCTTCCGTAAGTATTCCTTTATTCCATTAACTCTCTAAGGTATTCATTTTCATTAATGTTATACATCATGGGTTTAAAGTAAAGGCTAAAATAGCGAAAGATTCTACGATCTGATTAAAGGTAATTCAGAATCATCAGTTACAAAAATAGTCATTTTCATTTATTGTTCATTTTCCAACGGAATTGCGATTACTTTTTTTTGTTCCCAAGGATTAATAGTGTAATTAATTTTTCGTCTGCTTAAATAGATAATAAAATTAGGATAAAATTACAATGAATAACTTTTTTTTCGTATTTTCAACTGAGTAGACGTTTTTCTTCCTTGTTTAAAGGATTTAATTGTGGTTAACATGAACAAATCAGTGAAAAGAATCAGTCTTCCAAACTGATTCGTTGTCTTCTTTAGTTAAACTTTTCAATAATTTCCTGAAAAATGTGGATCAAGAGATATGGCATACAGATTACAGAATATCCCATCATTAAAGAAAAAATATCATCATCACTTTTTCTTATATTAATAATACATATTGAAAAGTTGAAATATTCTTTTAAGTACCATTATTTAATAAGGGTGTACTTCTTTTGAGATTATTAAGCGATTTATATCTCAAAACATTATGAAATTATATGTGATATTTTTAAAACGAGTTGCTTATAGTTACTTAGTCATTTTATAAGCATATAGTTTTGGCCACACGTGCATTCAAGCAGATTAACCCTGATGTATAATTAATTACTTTATATTAGCTTCAAACAAAATTGTCTCAAAATTATTGTGTCATGAATTTGGGAAGGAGCTGTCAAGAATAATTATCGAGGTAAATTTAATGCTAGTATTTATTCTTGGAAAAAAAGAACTGTAAAAGTAAAGAGAAAGATTATGCAGAAAAAACTGAAAACTGAAACATATTCTTCTTATCAGAACATCATAAGGAAAACAATTCATGCCACCGAAGTTCCAAAAACTAGATTATTTCAAATTTTGAAAACCCCCAATTTCATGCGTTACAAACCATTTCTTACAGAAAAGAATAAAGAATAAATGTAATATCATGATATAAGATCTTAATATGAAATACATTTATTTAAAACTTCAATATATTAATTGATAGCTTTGAAAAATATGAATTAATAGACTCAACAAGTAAATTAAATGTGCATAAGCAAATCCAAATTTTAAAAAAATGTATATACTAAGAAATAGAATCTGAAGTGAAAATCTTGATTTAGAGATAATGCCAGAAAAACCTCCCAATTTTTCTTTAATTTGGCTGAAGTACGAATCTAATTAGATTGATGAAACAATGACAATAATCCGAATTTCCTCGATAATAATAAAAATAAATAAAGTTTGTTATAAAATTAATTTAAAAAGTATTAAAATCAAAAAAAAAATATGGAAATGAAACTGGTTTATTTTTTTAAGTTTTACGGTATACTAAAATTTTTTTGATATAACACATTATATAGCTGGAAATACCAAAACTTACTTCATTTTTAATTAAAAAAAATGTTAGTAAGTTTTTTACTTAAAAAAATTAACAGTGATATTTTTCTTGTTTTAAAGTGCTTATGCACAAATTTTCTGAGGACTGGACACAAATTTATATATTCGTATAAAAGAAGTACAAATTTACTATAAATA
>JAPMOR010062839.1:0-31703 GCA_026543865.1 Argiope aurantia | reverse complement strand
GAGTGATGGGGTTTGAGTACAAAAAAAGAAAAGTCAAGTTTATAAAATCTAATACATTGAGCAAAATTTCAAATATATAAATAAATATAATATTATTTCGAAAATGAAATATTGACCTTTAAAAGCAAAAGAAAGCTCGTGATAAAAGTTTCATTTTTTTTTTTTTTTTTTTTTTTTTTTTTTGAACTCGCTTTTATCAAACATTCGACGACTGTATGGTATAGGTACATGGTACGTCTGACTCTAGTATCAAAGACCCTCTCACTGTTGTTGAGCGATAATTTGGATAGTGAGTACCGGCTCGGATGTCATACAGGTCATCTGATAGTTGTTCAAAAAGAGAAGTTCTACATCAAAATAGCTTTCGAGTTGTTTCAAATCGTCAGAATAGAATTAAGCTGAACTAAAAAAATGCGTATTAGTTAAGTTAGAGTTTTAATTATTTAAAATTTGAAAATTCAACTAATATGGACAAAAATAAATAATAATGAATGACTTATTCATACAAGTAAAGTATGCAATGGCTGTCTGAAAATTATTATATTATACATTCATTTTCTAAATACAGCTATTAAAACTCCATTAAATTTTGATTATATAGTTTTACTTTCTTAATCATCAAATTTCATTCAAGTTTTATGCGAATTTCCACGTTTCAAAGTCTCTAAATCCGAAAAACAATTTTCGAATTATGTCTCTGTCTACTCTCTGTTTATCTCTGAAAACGATAACCCAAAAACGCTTTGAACTAGGCGATTGAAATTTGATTCATGATATTTACACCAATTTTGTAGATTTCTATCAAATTTGAACGAAAACCATTCCGAAGAAATCTGTCTGACCGAATATAAGTTTATGAAAACCACAGTCTCTAGATGAATCTCTTAATCAAATTTTAACCAAAATCTAGAGTGTAAATGTTTTTCAAATTTTGAAACCAAATCCGCCAAGAAATTGACTATACTTTTACAAACATATAAATTCGATAACTCAAATGTAATGACTTTAATATGTGAATTTTAATTTGTGATTTTGTGACTACAATTGCATTTCTGTATCAAATTTTGATTTTAATCGGTTAGAAAAAATTCAAATTACGTATTCTGTTTTCTGGTGCTTTTGTATTAACCGCAACCAAACGACTAATTGCCAAAAAAGTCATCAAAGGTCGCATTCTAATAGATTCTTCTGTAATAATTGTTCACTAATAGTATGCATTTAATAATACACAAGTTCGTTTATTAGTGAGTGTATGAGAAAATTCTGAAGAGACTGCTCTGGTTTTATTATGCTTTAAACTATCTTGAAAATCAAATATCATATTGTTATCTCTTTCCTTGGAGTGTTTTACTTGATATGAATACAAAACATCCACCGACATCCATTTTTTTAATTAGTACATCTGATTTATCTCATTCTCTATAATATAAGAGCATTACATTTGATGATATATATTATTTCAATATGAAAAAGCAAAAAATACGTCTGCGCCATCCTTAGAAATTTTTGAGATGAATTCCTAACAGGTATTAGATAGGCTCGTAATAGATAACATAACAAAGTTCTGAGCGGTATTCCTTATCTATTTATTACTGTCCTTGATAGTTGCGGTGGTAGAGTTCCATTTCTTTAAGAGAAGCTTCGAGAGCGAGTAATATGTGCACTGGCCGCCAAGGTCATCAGATTTGAATCTGATTAAGTATGTGCGAGACATATGAGGAAAAATAAAATAAAGATTGTCATGTTCACCATAAATCTTGCTGGAGCGTAATACAATTTTAAAATTATCTTGATATAACTGCTTAAAACAAGTGATAAATGTTTTATACAGTTTCGTCTAAGAAATTTTTCAGCGAATACCGAAGTGGTCAAGGTATTTCGGATTAATTGGGATAGAAATGATGTTTGAATTGTTTTCCCAGGTTAAAAATGAAATGTCTCAATTTTCTTCCAATAAATTCTGATGTATAATTAGTAGATTTTAAGACATACTTCCTGAACAGCCGTACATTTAAATTATATAAAAATACATTAAATACAATCTATACCAATTTGGAAGGAAAATTAATAAAAGCAATAAAAGTCATCTTTTTTTTTTTTTCCTTCACTTAAAACTGTAAAAAACCTCGTTTTTGTCGTTTTTATAATAAAGTTTTAGGTTGGATTTTGTATTTCTTCACATTACCGGATTATTGGCTCAGAAAATCGGATTCATTTTTTGAAATCATCTTAGGTTATCTATTTTTATGTTTACTTTTTTTTTACATTCAAGTATGATTAATTTTTTCTCCCGAATTTTAAAAATTCAGTTTCAAAATTTCTCATACTATCTATTCAATGTCAATACACCAGAAGTTGATTAAATATTTTTCACAAATACTCATATCAGTATATCATTTTTTGTGTTATTTGGCTCGATTTTTTTTAAATTTATTCATTTTTCCCTAAAAATGTTTGATAATAATCATAAATAGTTAAATTAAAACCATAGCAGATGTTTGGCGCGTAATTATCTTGCTGAGCTTATTAATATTAGGGTAAGTGTTTACAATGATTTTAAATGTGAAAGTTAATAATCATATGGAAAACAATATTAAAAAACAACTTTTAAAATGCGTTTTGGGCACAAAAAAGTTAATGGATTATTTCTCCCAGTTTTATAATTTCTTGTTGCAATTATAATAATAGATCATACTTTGCAGAGGAAAAATAAAATCTTTTGCTACTTATTATTTTTATTTTGAATGTTTAAAAATTTTTGCTTTTTAATTACTCTATCGTGTTTATTATGCATTATTTCCTTATTGTATTATATATTGTTTCTACATTTATGATCTAAACATAAATTTGAATATCTAGCTAGATCAGATCATAATATAATTAGACTAAAGACAGATGTTATGAGAACATCTGCACAAAATTTAAATATTTTTGTGTTTTAGTTGTTTAGAAATTTATTTGTAAAAAGTCTCTTCGCAGCCTTTTTTAATGATAGCGCAAGAGTATGTCTCATATAAATATTTAATATTTAACAGTTTTTTGACCCCGCAATCATTTTTGTTTGATGTGTTTTTTAATATAATTTGTTTTATTTAAACTTTCAACATCATTCAAAATATCATTGGAAGATTTTTTTTCCTTTGAGCTTAAAATGTAATTCATAATATTACGAATTGATAAGTATATAGTCTATAGTATATATAATTAAAAATTATAATTATATTAATATCTCATTTTAAAGATGTGAAGTTTTTGGCTCGTTTTATAGCGCGATGCTGATTTCTTTTGCAATTAATGGAAATAAATATAAAAAAATAATAAATATTTAAATAATTCATTTTTAATTTGATGTTACTATATTAAATATGAGGGGGAAAATCAATTTCAATGCGTTAAAAAGGTTAACGTATTTGCATTCATTTTAATATCGTATAAAAAATAGATTTTTTTTTAATGTTCTTATTTTATCTTTGTCAACTAACAGTTATCCATTTTTGAAGAACAATACAGATTTAGGTATCGTAGTGTTTCATTTTCGCCATGAAAATAATCACACCATCTAGACTTTGAAATTTTATTATGCAATGTAATATTTTAAAATCATGTAAAATATAGAAATCTCTTATTAAATTCAGAAAAACAAATTTTCATACAAATAATGGGTAAAATTGGCGAAAGATCTAAAAGCATATCTAAAAAACACGAATTAAAACAAAAAGGTTAATTGGTGCAAAGATTAATTGGTTTCTGTCCTGAAAGAAAATTGAAAATAACTTTATTCTATATTTTCCCTTTTTCAATCTTGTGTAACTGAAATGCAAAATTCTGCAAATGAAATACAAGTAAATTAAAATAATTTAGTATAGTTAATTGATAAATTTAATCCAATTTATTAAATTAAAATTATGTTATTAGTATTGCAGCTTTTGGCAAAATATTTTTTAATTATTTATAGAACTTACAATATTGTTTTATCACCTCCTGAGAATTTGCGAAGCCCTATTTAACAAATCCTGATTTATAATTTTACATATATTAGTGAAAAAAATATTCAATAAATTATTAAAAATGAAATTCTTTGTTGTTTTGGACATTTTATTTACTTAACAATGACAAAAATATTAAAACTGATGAGATGATTAAAATAATCAGTCTAATGCTAATTTTTACGTCATATTTTTAATTCTGCTTATTAATAGATTTCATATATTCATTATAAAAGCATGAAGTCTGATAAAATTGAATTTCAATTTGTTATTATTTGTGTTTTGTATAAATTTCTCTTTAATTATATTATATCTTAATATATTTATTACTGTGCAATTAATTGTGCAAAATCGCATCTTGAGATTTAATTCAATTCCTATCACAGCATTTTTTAATCAATGAAGTCATCGTAAATTTCATTGAAAAAATATGACACAATCGCTATCAACCACCTCTTAAAAAAATATGACATAATTTATTTATCCCAACTGCAAAAAAGCTATATAAGGAAAAACCAAAGAAGTGTTTAAACGCTTCAGCACCATTTGCTTTGTCTCAATTTGTGCGTAGACCCTGAGTAACCAGTTTACATAAGCTTCGTCCCTCCCCCTCCCCTCCTGCGGAAGGGCCGGGGGAGGAGTGCAGGTTGAAGACCCATACTGGGGGGTGTCAAATAGGGAAGAAACAGATAGATAGAATTGAGGGAAAATTGTTGAATGGAAAACTAGAGAAGCGAGAGTGGAAACTGGCTTGTTTTCTCAATCGGATGGAGGAAAGGTTGCAAGGAAGTTGAATGTTATCTCCTCGACTTGGCGAAAAACGAACTTTTTTGGCGCTGGGAATAGATAATTGAATTTTGGCATTTTCCATCTGTATCTTTTATTGTAATTTTGAGTGGAAAAGCAAATACAGTCAACCATAACTGCAGGAGAGAGGGATGAAAGTAAAACAATATTTCTAATTTATGTGTTCATATTTAAATAACAATGTTTATAATAAAAGGCCAATTATTGCTGAATTAATGTTCTAATCTTTATCAAGAAAATTTTGGTATTTAATTAGTAAATTTCATTTTTGTATAAAACAGGATGTCTCGTATTTCATACATTTTCCCGTGATTAATCGTAATTTTTTTTCAAAAAATGATTGTTTCGAAAATTTGACTTTGGCAGTTTCCAGTTAATTTGCTTGAAAAAGAATTTTTTTTCAAGAAAGCAAAAGTTTTATTTATTTTTATTTTTGTGAAGATAGTTCTAATTCTTTAATTTTCTTAGTAAATACCTTTCAAGTAATTTATTCGATTTAGAATTTCATGGTTTTTAGTGTATGTAGAAGCAATCAATTAGTATTTGCTTATAAAGAATGTTTCACATAAAGTTATTACGATTGTAAATTATTATGAGTTATTTATTCAAAAACTTCTCACTATTTTAATAGGCGAGATTAGTTGGCATATTTTCCATTATTAATCCCCAGAAATTTGTATTTTTTTACAAAAAATTAATTTGAAATTATTTTAATTAAATTTATAAATGGCAAAAAAAAAAATTGAGAGAACGAAATTTTATTCTCATGTTTTTTTTAAAAAAATCATCTTTTATTTTCATCACCTATAATTAATATTTTTAACTGACAAAATCCAAAATTTTCTTGAGGTGTATTGATAATAAACATAATTTTTTAAGTGTCATGTAAAAATTATTATGGGAACTTAAGCTTTCAAATTATATATTTACAATTTCAAATTTCTGCCTTTATAATCAAAAATATTAGAGTATGTATATAGAATGATTCTTTAATGTGGATAATATGTTCGTTCACTTCTTGATGTGAGATGTGGAAGTTTGGCGAAAGAGTTGCTTACTTTTGTTATTTGAAATCATGATTCAAAATTACTAAATCTATTAGGCAAAAATAAATAAATAAAATAAAATAAAAATAAATAAATAAAAAAAATAAACTTCGTCTTTTAAAAGATGGACTTGAATCTTAGGTCAAGCCGAACCGATGACTTGTTTGTGTTGTTTAAGTTTTTAAATCAATATTATATATTTGTTTCGAATGATATATATATAATGTGTTCTATATAGCATTGATTTTAGGCCCCTGAATGGTAATAGCATAAAAAACAGGGTATAATCATCAATCGAAAACACTGTTTGTCCATCCAAACACATCATCCTTACCACTTTTGTCCCTGAATGGCATTGAATAATCTCTTTCACACTATGCAAGCGGAAAATTAATGGCTATCTGTCGCCAATTATGGCAGCCCCGCTGAGCTCTAGTTCTATGACATCATAATTGGGATCAGGCACGGCGATGAAGGACAGAATAAGTTTCTTTTCAGAGCTGGATTAAAAGGGGAAGCGGTTAAACACCCCCAATTAACCCGGGGGCTAAATCAGATACCATGCGCTCCCTGAAACAATGTCTACAGCAAACGATTAATTAAAATATTAGAAGACTTTTCTGCCCCTGTGCCGAACGTTATTAAGTGATTAAAGCTTTTAGTTTAATGCCAGATTTCTTGGAAATTACTCCCATTCAGTGTCATGAGCTTGTCTGTGTTGTTTAAAAGTGAAGGGTTCTATGTAAATATGCCCCCAATGTTTGGAGTTTATGATGATCTTTGACCAAGCTTGATAATTGCGCAAGTATATTAATATGATTTATTTGCAAAATATTCATATAATTAGGCTTATCATATATTTATTAGACCAGAACAAAATTATTTGGGACGTAATTCAATGTTTAAATTTCAATTATTGCATATAGACAATTCTAGCCTTAACCCACTTTTAAATATAATTTAAAAATTGAACTGTTTCTGTTTAAGTAAATAAATCATATTAAGTGTTGCTTAAAAGATATTAGTTTACTTATTTAAAAAATGTTAAATAGTTCCTCGCAATTTATTATGCATTTCTTTGTTTTGTAACACCAATCTAATATTGTTATTTCTTAAATATCATAAAATTTCTGCATGGCCTCATGTTATTGCTAATGTCAATTATAAGGTAATCGAACATTCCAGACTGATGGAATGATATAGGCATTATAAGTAAAAATTTTATCTTGAATTTTATAATTCATTTTTCAGTATATTGATAAAAGAAACAATTTTGTTGTCTAATTTCAAAATCAACTATTTTCTTTTCGCAATGCGTTTCTAGATATTTTTTTAATAACTTCTAGCAAAAAAAAAAAAAAAAAAAAAAAAATGTGGCCTTAAATTTGGACACCAGGGTATATAAGAAAATGAAGTTTTAAGTTATTGACAAATGAGACGAAATTCACTAGAAAAAAATTCTTTGGCTACTTTTATGCCGCTACTTCATGTGAAAATTTCCGAATTCGGAATTATTTTTTTTAAATGTCATGAGAGAAGACAATACTAAAAATTCATTTGCATGACCTCATATCATTCTTTAATACCCTATTTGGTGTCGTAATCTGTAGTTTAAGAAACTCTGATATAAAATTAAAAGGCTAGCATGTTGCGAAAATTCGCGCTATCCTAGTATTGCTCTGTTGGATCCTTATCTGGGGACATTATCTGCAAGTTTAAGGAACCCTGAAATAAAATTTAAAATACGAATACAATATGTAAAAGATAGACGACCCCAGGATTTAGGAAACCCTAAATGAGATAGCAGAGAAAATCGATTTGTCATGATATTGAAAAAAGCTACTAATGTACCAGATATAAGTTATGACAATATTTAAAAGATCATAGTAATGATAGAATAAAAAGTTAATGAATGAAATCTTTTTCTAAACAGGAAAAGAAGCGATCGCGTGGGATAAATGGCGCAATTCGTGTAGAAGTCGCAAAATCTCAAAACTGTCAAATTGGGTCAGTAATCTTGGAGTATTTCTGTTCTGCATTCGGCGCTTTCGTAAATGACCAGAATTCATGTGTGTCAGCGTCCTTAATAAAAAATGAACTCGCACTTTTTCTTATTCCTATCTGAAGACCTTACTTGTTGCGTCCATTTCCTTGTTACAGTTTTTAAAAAAAAGTTTCGTTGCATTGTTGAGAAAGAATTCTATCGGTAACTGTTGAGCATGGCTCTTGGTGTGTTAAGCGAAGATTAGTCACATGTTGGAGAGGCATAGGTTTGATAACCTTGCGCTTCTACCAGTTGTGAAACATGTTTCTTTAAACGGAAACTTGTAAATCGTACTGGTATTCTTGCTTAAGAAGCAGACGTTTTAAGTGTAATATCTTCCGAAAACAATAAATGTCATTAGTTTTTTACTGCAAGTGGTATCTTTACTTATTGAGAAATTGCTCTTTGTCCAAACGACAATTTTGAAAGGGCTATTAACAATCAATTCGAGCTCAAGTTCGAAAAGCAAACTTCCCATTTAGGTTTGATAAAAATTGAAATACCTTTAACATTACTATATCAAGCTTAATTTAATCATTTTAACTCTTATCAAATCTTTCATGATAAAATAATGAAAAAAAAAAAGACGAAAATGTAAAAATCCCTAACTATAGTTGGAAGGTATAAGCTGATGAAATATCTGCTGTCCTAAAATAAAATAATCCGAATTAATTTTGTACAGCAATTAAAAAAGTGACATATGGTTTTATTTCTACAACCCAAATTTAGGATATGAATTGTTCGAACAAGTTTTGTGCATAGATAATATGTATAATTCTTCTATTCGTTTCCTAATACCTTTAGAAAGTGTTATTTTATTCGCATTATAATTGCTTAACATTAAATGCCAATCTTGATGAATTATGTTTTTGGTATGTTGTTTGATTTATTAAAAAGTTTTAGATGTAATTTCATTGATTAATTGCTAGGGTTTATACAAAACCCGACTTTTTGAAAGACCGATTTTCGAATTCAATATTTCCACACAAAAAACCGGTTTTAGCCGGTTTTCAAATTTTTGTCAAAAAAAAATTAGTGAAAAATATTTTATTTAAATAAAATAACAAAAAAAAACCAATATTAAAGTCAAAATATAAAATAAATTAAGGATTACATATACATAATACTTACATAAAATAATCTAAACTCAAACAAAAATTCAAATAATATTTATATTATTTTCACTAATTTTAATTTCTCCTAAGAAAATAGGATTTAAAAAACATAAAATCCCCTGAACGGTGGCTATGTCTTGTTCTTATTTTGGACACAATATTGCCTGAAATTGAAAATACTCGTTCATTAGGCACTGAGCTTTGAATTGATTTTTCTATGGCTTATTTTAAAAATTCATTACTCTGATGAGTAGTTTCTTCGATTTGCTCTTCATAAGAATCGGTTTCCCCATAAAAAAAAAAAATTGAAAATATTCTAGACAATATCTTTCCAGATGACTCAGTAATTTCGGTTTTTTGCAGCTAAAGAAAGTACACTAGATTTCTTCGCTGAACTAGAAAGGTTTTATGGATATCGCAAATTCAGCAAAAGAGTTGTTAATTCTACTTGTCTTCTTTCTTGAATTCGTTCTTCTAAAGCATATAATTCAAACTTACTTCAGTGTTTAAATTTTTTAGTTATTTTAACAGAAATTCAAATACACCTTCACTGGTTAATGAATTGGCATCTCGTCGCCCTAAGCCTTCAGCTGCTAGACGAATCGATCCCAAATGATAAAAATATTTGTTTGCTTTTTGAATAAGAGGAATGTCCAGGTGTTCCAGAAAATCGGTTTTCTTAATTTAAAACCCGGTTTTCAAATATGGCAAATTTACTTTAAAAAAAAACGATTTCTTACAACCGAGTTTGAAAAAACGTCAAACCCTATTAATTGCTATGCTTGAGTTTTTATAGATGAAATTAAAACTGAATAACAAATTTTGGATATAAAAACTGGTTTAATATTAAATTGAAATCACTAACATAACTGAAAAAATGTCGAGTATTTTTTTTTATGTATGTATTTTAAACAGAAAATAAGAATCTTACACAATTATTTTGAGTCATTCATAAAAAAAAACCAGCGTTTTCAGAAAATATTTTCTGGACTTACCTTAAGCCAAGGGGCATAAAATTCTAATGATCCATGAAAACACGGCTAACAGCTTATATCAAATAAAAGAGTATTAAATAATTTTTTGATATAAATTAAGATTTGGCTTTTTGATATCGATAATCGACATCGTAAAGACAGTTATTGTAAACACTTATTTAAACAATCGTTTTATGAAACTTTTATTTTATTTAAACTGTTCTTAAACGTCTATTGTTTATGAGTAAGCCTCCACCAAGAATCAACGGTAATGTTAAACATCACTCAGCTCTTGATGCAACTTTCAATACAATTATCATTTTGGTACAGCTTGATTCTGTATTTCCTAAATCTTTTCCTATAGTATGTTTATCCTGAATCTTTTCACCATTCTTCCGTGTTTGAACGTTTCTAATGAACAAAAATAATATCAATCCTGAATAAGACCAATCACCTTGAAGTGGAAATGCAGACCACGGAAATGCATCACTTAGCTTTTGATGCAACTTTCAGTACAATTGTCATTTTGGTACAGCTTGATTCTGTATTTCCTAAATCCTTTCCTATAGTATGTTTATCCTGAATCTTTTCACCATTCTTCCGTGTTTTAACGTTTCTAATGAACAAAAATAATATCAATCCTGAATAAGACTCATTCAGATTATCCCAATTACTATATGAGAAAGATTATTGGAACTATCCCAATTATCATATTATCGAGGTTTTCACCTTGATTGTCAAGGCATATTTTACTCGCGTTTAGACATTTTTCTAATCTAGTAAGGGAATATAAGGTCTAATATAAGGCTAAGCAATCTTCACTGTCATTTTGGTTAGTTCAATCATTATATCTACAGGGATGATGTTATATCTATGTTTCATCTGATTCATTTGCTTGCGTATCTTAATAGATTCTTAAAATTTCCCAATTATCTTCACTGTAAACTCGTTAAACTTCAATTTGATTGCTCAACATCCTCGATCAATATTTTGACAGGAAGTTTGCAGTAGTTTATTTTAATGTGTGTGAGAGAAATTGAAATTACCTGTCCATCGAAAGTCCAATGTTATACTTAACAAATGACATTCTTTCACCATGATTAATTACCAAACTTCTTTCTTCAGTAATGACCAACTACCACCTAATCACAACTTGCAAAAAAGTGCATCATTAGAATATAATGTGGCTCTTTTTTGCCACCACTTTTTCAATGTACAATCAGCAGTAATTCCACCCTCCGAATCAATCCCTACTTAGTAGTTACCAACAAATGCTTCGTACACCTGTGATTACAAACTATTAACTAACCCGCTACCTGAAAGGGAACCCCCTCACTTAAAGAAATTAATACTCAGCTTTTCACGTGAGTGCTATAAATAAAAATACCATCTGCATAAAAGGGGGGAGCAGAGACTCGCCAGACTTTGAGGGGGGCGGAGGGTTGTAGAAGAGAAGTGAAGAGAAGGATATATACGGTTTTTTTTCCTTGCTCCTTTCATCCGCTGGCAGCAACCCTGTCCCGGAATTTATTAAACAAACCGATTGCTGTGTTGAAGGGAAGAAATGTAATTACTGAAATGGGGCCGAGGAAAAATTTCTGCATCCCAGGGTTGATTATCTTTTGGGGAGAGCGAAGAGAGGAGGGTTGGATGCGGAAGATGCCGGAATCGATTGGAGAGAGAAGCACTGAGAGAAAATGAAGAGGAGAGAGAAGGAAATATGAAAAGTGTCTTTTGGCTCGCCTCTTGAATTCCTCATGAAACATTTACAAGCTTTTCCACCCGCCAGCCTCGTACTGGACCGACGATTACAGGGGCCACTGACAAAGTGATCGAGGCACGGCGCGGCGGCCACTTTGCAGCCTCCGGGCTCCCTTTTAATTGGCTTCCAGGTTATCGGATTTAAAGGGGAAGTTGTCAATTAATGCGTTAGACGAGGTATCTATGACTTAAATGTTAAACAAGATGCTCTAGTTACTCGATTGATTAATTTCCTTCATTGACTAGTTTAGGGAATTCCACCTTGTTTCACTTTGATCTTCACTTGTTCTGTTGAAAGTTTTCAGAGTCGAGTTTATTTCACTGATTGCGAAATTTTAACCTAATTTCTTAACGACCGTTTTTTATTTAAATATCTTTCTTGAAAATAAATTAGGTAAGTGAAATTTTGCTTTAAATAATAGTCATCAACAAATGAATAAATCATTAGATCTGTGATTTCAGAGTGGAACTAGATGATGAGCAATTGAATCGATTGATTATATAGGGAAATTAACCATATTTTTCACTTTTAGATCCTTTTCTGTTGAAAATTGAATATCGTTTCAGTATGATAACGATTATAATTCACTGAATATAATATCTCTAGTCATTCCCGTGTGTAAAAAAATTAATGACAAAAGGAGGGTGCAATATAACATGGTCTATTGGTCAGTGCAACTCAGAAATGTCTGAAAAATAAGTTTCATATATATTCAATGTGTGAGAGTTTGCCATTTTTGGAGACTTTCAAAGGAAACCAGTTCTAATTCAAGTTAAATTTTCTGGGAAATTTTCTAGCTTCCAGCTCGATCACAGCGAGCAATTCTTCTTCAAGCCTAAATCCATCTTCATGTTTTTGAATTTTGAAGATCAAAGCCAGAAATTGTGAGGTCTTCAGCCTATTTCATGAAGAAAATAAAATAATCTGTAATAAATCGAGCAGTTGAGATGCAGCAATTTTGCAGCCAAAGCGGGGTCTTGGAATCGATTTTCATATATTAATATGGCCCGATAACAAAAAAAAAAAACCCGGATAGACCGGAGTTCTATAAATTTATTTCTTTGTGCACTAATACCAGAAAACAAAGTTTTTATCCAAAACTCACTGTTATAATACGTATTTTTTCACTTCTTATCGAGTACTAAGCACTCCATTTACCTCAATGTGAACGCAGCCATGACCCGGTGAATCCTAGAAGCAGTTGCCGATAATGTGTTGTGTTAAAATAGAAGACTCTATAATGGTAGTTTATATATGCTTAATACTGCAGTGCACGTTTCAAAAAATTTTTAGAGAAAAATTAAAGGATATAAACTGTTTACGTTTTAACATAAATTCGGTAATGCCCAACTGAAATGCAGGAAGGAAACAAAACATTAAGGTAAATCGTAGGCATAGTTCACAGATATGAAAAGATAACCCTAAAATAAGAGTCAAAACTTAGTGTTTAGGTTTTGAAAAACTCGAATAGATGACTCAATAGACGCCTTGCCTTCCTCATTTGATTACGATAAAAGAAAACTTGTCCGGATAATCGAGCATCGGATACCCGGGAGTGTTCTGTAAATGCTCTTTCTTGACTATTCTGGTTTTTACAGATATTGAAAAATCTCTAAGGAATCACTATGAACATTATTCGGTACGATTTTCTGTTATTCACAAAGATATCGCTTGAGATCGTAGAAGCAACCTGATATAATTAGCGAAGTAAAAGGTGCCTCCTGAATTTCGTACCCTAATTGGAAAATTCTCCCCTTCCAGTGTGAAGGTTTTATGCACAAATTGGGTCTTCGGAATCGAGGGTTGTCCATCCGCTCTACCCCTTCTTCTTGCTGTAATTCGAAGAATGCGCTTCTTCTAATCCCCACCCTATTTTGCTAATCTATTTTCTTGCTGATAGTGTCAAGTTGCCCGAACCAATATCTACTTAGAAGTGATAATGCCTTATGGCTATTGGTTAGAATCGAAAACACGTGTATACCCTTTCAAACCATCTGCAGCATTCGCAAATCATTTCTAATCCAAACGCCGTCTTTAACAATTGTTACTTTTCATCTGTTGGCAATCGCGTGCATAGTCAAGAGAAGTATCTGTAGTTGCTCGAAGCGCGAATTTACAGTAAGTGTCATATTTAATTATTATATTATTTTAAATTGTTGCCTTTTGGAATTTCTGAATGGTTACTTTTATAGAAATCTTCTAACTCTGCTCTTTTTTTCTATGGTTCCTTAGATTTCCTGTTAACTTAACATTATAATGTCGTCTATAATTCAAAAATATTTGAATTAATTCGTAATTAAAAAAATTGCTATTATTGATTATATACATCATTGAATTATTTCAAGAACTAAATGATTTTGTGTGTGTGTCGTCGTTGTTTTTGAGTTAATTCGAAATGAACATGTTTAAAAAATGTAGCAAATTGTACTTAATACTGTATTATTTCCAATTATTAAATGCTGCATACTTGGCGTCGTCGGAGATAGTTAATACTTTTTTAAACTTTTAATTCATTTGAAGACTTTATTGCTGCTTATTGTATTAATTAAATGTGCAATAGGAAATTTCTCTTTTTTAAAAAATGTACGTACGTTTGTTGTAGTCAAAGTGTTGTATATTCTTTGTTCAATAAAACTGCTTATTAATTTTTAAGTCATTTTTAATTATTACTTTATTTATTAACTTATTATTCATGACTTTTTATTATACATAAATATATTAAATATAACATGTTATTTATAACTTCATTATAGACATATTTTTATTGTCATTCTTAGTTTAAAAATTCTTGCTTTCCCTTGCTCAGGCTCTCGTAATCTTTAGAACCAATTTTTATTATGGTTATGCCAGCTCCAAGTTTATCAAATTCTTAAGTATAAAGCTTTAATATGTTATTTTAATATATGGAATTTTTCGGATTTACATTCAAGATCGTTTAATCGAATGAACTTGTTAATTAAAAAAATTAACAAATTCATTAAAAGTCACTGTCATAAAAGTGCAAGAGATTTTAAAGAGGATGTGAAGTTTAAGTTTTTAAGTTTAAGGTTTTTTATATTTTTGCCATTTCGAACTGATTGATTGTATAGGAAAAAAAGCATTCTGAATATTCATTAGGATTAATTAAGTGATCTAAAATGCAATCATAATGATTTAAGAAGTAACTGATAGATAAGTAAAACAATAGATTTTCTTAGACAGAAGCATTGCGTCATTCCTAATGATGCCGGTCGCTTACTATCTACAAACTGGCAAATGAAGTAGTGGTCTCTGTCCATAAATGCTGCTTGTAAAATAGAGGATGATCTTAAAACACTTTTAATTGTGTGGATCCATCTGCAGCTAAAATTTATGAACGGAATGAAGACAAATTTCATAAACAGATTGCCGATGATATGGGAGTATGAATTCAAAAGGGGGGGAGAGTAACAAAAGAGGAGTAGTAAGAATAATTACCGAATAGTGAGACAGTGTTGGAACGAAAACATTGAAATCAATAATTACAAACCAACATACAGAGAATGGATTAATCAAATCCAATCATTGTTCAAGGTTTTATATATATTCAGAAACAAATGAATTCACAGTTTGAAATTCACAGAAAAACTTTTTATCGATGAACAATAGGGTTGCATTTTCAACAAACTGATTTTAACTTTGTATATAAGCTATTGCAATTTTTTTTCTGCTCAGCTCCCGTATACGGCCTCCGCCAAATTGGCGAGAAATTTTCCGATAAACTGTAATTTCTGGTTGCCGTCATCGGCTTATGTATTCTTTATGGTAACCTGAAACCTTAGAACATATTCAGTATTTTTATAAGGAGCAGCTCACATATACAGCTATTAACTTTTATAAACTATTCTTTTAAAATGAAAAAAATATCAACGTTTTCATGAGAACATATTCAGCATAAAATTAAGAAATCATTTTTAAAAATCGGAGCAAAAAATAATTTCGTCATCATCATTTAATATTAATTTTGAGCATTTCATTATACTTAAAAGCAAGTGAGCATTTCATCATGCTTCATTATACTTATAAGTAAACAAGTCGTTTCATTTGGATCTTTATCATAAATATTTCAATCCCCCCCCCCCCCCGACTTATGCTCGTGTATTTTGTCAGTCCTAGGATTAAGCCTAAACATGGCTTCAAAAATTAGTCAATAATCACAACATTTATCTGAATTATTTAAAGTAAAAAGGGGGGCATCGCCACCCCCTGACTTATAGTCTAGTGCATTTTGTCAGTCTTAGAAATAAGCCTAATGTTGCTTCAAAACTTCCTGTTAAGAATCGCAACATCCTAAACACGCATTATTGGCGACTTCTTGGGGAAAAAATTGGCGCCACTAGGCCGTATACAGGAGCTGCTCCTTTTTTTCCAGTATTAAATTTTTCAGAGTATTCCATATTATACATTTGAAACTTGATTCCGCTCAGTTCATTATTTTTAACTGCAGATGTTCCTGAACAGGGAAAATGGTGTTATAGCTATCTGATATTTTTATAAAATATGTATTGATCTTTGAATAAATTACTAAGTTGAGCAAATAAAAATAATTTTTACTCTTTTGAGAAACATTGCTTTTTACATTCTCTCATATAAAATATAAAAAAAGAATGCTTTTCATTAGTCAAAGAATTTAAGATTACTATTTTAATGAATCTCCACATTTAGGATCTCCTTATGTCCGATATACTAGTCTTAACCTAACTCAAAAACAAATTGAATTAAATGAATATAATTTGATATATGGACTGAACCCTAAAAATTTGAATTATGCCATTTCATATGGTCATGATAATTTGAACGAAAGACGTAAGTTTGTAAACGGTGTGACTATTTTTGTGTAAGAAGGAAGGGTAATTAAAAAACACAACAAACCAGAGAATTGAATTTTAAATTGTGATTTTTAAAGCAAAATTGTGTCAAATATCGGAAGTAGTTCAAAGTACATATTGGTACACTTAACCATATTATGAGGTAAAAATATAGCACTTCATGCTGAAAAAGAGTACTTGAAAACTGAGAAAATAAACATTTCCATGCTTTATTACCACTTGTATTTTCAGACTTATCATGAACTTTTCATTTTGGATTGTGACTTGCAAAAGATAACCAGTAGCATATGTTAAAATCGATTCGTTATCGGATAAATTATCAACAGATAACATTTTTCCCGTTTCCATGTGTGAGCTTCAAAATAGAAAAATGAAAAATTTATCTGAAATCCAATCATATCATCACTGATTTGCTTTTTTTCATATATAAACAAACATAATTTTGCAGATGCATGGCCGAATGGAAGTTTTTGGAATTAACTTCAATTTATTTTACACAGGAGACATGTACAGACAGGTAACGATAAGAGATCCGTCAGTCTACAACGCGACATAAGCGTAAAGAGAGGAAAATTTGCCCTTTTACCCTTCAGTGATTTTACTAATAGGTTTTTACTGATAGGGATTTCTTTCCCACGTGTTGACTTAGAACGGAATCTTGGGTATATTTGTAAAAGATGCGTGGATTTTTATCCCTTCGCTTACGGCATGGAAACCACGGAGTCAGCAATTTTGTTATGAGAATGATAGAAATAATTAACCCTTTCGCCGTCCTCTCCTGTTTGTGAAATTTTTTGTTTTTCCTCCGTTTTTCGCCGCATTAGAACAAACAAAAATAAAAAAAATCAAACAAGTAAATGCTTACAAAGCGTTTTAAACTTTTAAAAATTTTAAAATGTTGAGGAACGCTTGAAGTGCGTTACGACCGCCCTGCAAAAGTTTCACTTGAACGCGAGAGGTTAAAAAAAAAAAAAGGGGGGGGGGGAATTGGATAAAAAAATAAGAGAACATTTTAGCATAAAAACATGGGCTAATTTAAGATAAAAATTACGAAATTAATTAGGATTTTAATTACATTAACACACACACACACACGCATATATTTATAGATATATAATATAAAATAGGGAAATAGTGATGCAAATTGCTGGAAATCATTCCCATACGTAAAATTCATTCCCATACAAAATTCAAATTTTAGTCGCTAATTTCTAAGATATTGTAGTTATCTAAAACTTTAAATACAAAAATTGCTCGCCTTAACGAGATGCTAATTGAATTTATTTTTCTATCTTCAATATTAAGAAAATTATAGCAAAATGAAAATTTTAATCCCCACCCTTTTCACTCCCTTTTGAGTTAGGTGGGTTATTTACGAACTCGTCTGAGATTTTTACATTTCTTAAAACATATTCCAAAATGATTAAGATTCAAGCAAAATTACTCTAGTCATCCTGTTTACAAGATAACACGGGCAAAGCGTTATACATGTATATAATATATTAAAGCTTTTGAACCATGATCGGTGAAGAACTGAAGTAATTTGCCCGAAGTCTTGTCATGAGAACTATTGCAATAGGTGGTCTTCCTATGGGAATCAACCTAAAAAAAAATCCACAACCGCAGCATTAAGGTCGTTGAAGACATAAATTTGCATTGAACAACTGAGCAACAAATGTCGGACAAGCTGTTGGATTCTGGAAATGCCTAGGTAAAAATTTGGTGTTGCACAAATATCTCTCGGGTCGCAGAAGTGTCAGGAAAGACATTATTGAAACTTCTGCTCAGCATTTACTCCAAAGGTCGAAGGAATCGGTAGTATGTGTGTACTAGTAAATTACTCTCAATATATTTAGCACCGCTATTCGCTTGCCCGATGTTTGTTGTTTATATATTGTAAAAATTATCATTGCATTTCATGATTACACAATAATTTGATAGTGAAGATTGTGGTCTGGATGAAATGACTTGAAGATGCATGTTGTCTTTTATGGGGTTTATTGGTAACATCGACAACAAAAGGCACATGATTACGCCAAAGTGTAGTAGGCCTAGAGAACTACACATAAAATTTCACGGGAGAGAGAGCCGAGGTCACACTCCACCAAGTACAGGAGTCAAGTTTACTTCTACAAGAAAAAAAATATATACTAAACAGGGTGACCACGCGATACATGATTGGCAGCTAGCTCCACCCAGAAAGATCACGTGGTTAATTGAATTCTTAACATACATTGTTTGCATTCGTCGAATGTGTGCACTTGGTCTAAATCGGACGTTGAGGCTCATACACTGTCACGCTGAAGAAGACGAAATTTGTGTAAATAAAATTCAGGTTCAAATGTCGTCTGACCAAGGGTCAGAATAACGAGGGACATCTCCAGATCGTCTTTGCGTAATATCTGTCTTGAAATGCAATATATCGTGAAAATTAATAGTCAGTCCAAAGTGTTTTGCATCAAAGTGTTAACTCTTTTCTTCTCTATTATCCGATCCTCATTTATGTTGAAGAATTGTGGTTCTATCCTACATGTGGCATTTATATCCTTTTGTTCTGCGGCTGTACAAAATGATCAACAAATCGTAAAATTCCAAAAACTAACCAGTTACACTGTTTACTCAGTGATAGGTGTTATTTCTGTAAATGAGGAAAAACCCAGATAAACTCTGGTTCATGGTTGAGTTCATTGTTTTTTTGTTTTTTTTTCCTTCCCCTACTCCCTCACGATGAGCTTTGAGACAAATTGGCGATTTCGTCATCGACTTTTACTCCCTCTTGTGTTCTTTCTTTTTTATATATATATTGCTTCTTCCCTTCTGGAATAATTTTTGCGCAACCCGAAACAGACGCTCGTTCAGTCGAAAGATTCTGGAACGCAAGTGGGATTGAATGAGGGTGTGTTGGGAAAGCTTCGAAATTTATGGGTTATTTATCTGAGGTGGTTGGGCAGGAGTTGGGTGATCTCAGCGTTTGGCAACACTTGTGTGCAGTTTAATTTGGTATTCTATTCTTAGGGATAGACGCTTTTTAAGGCTTGCTCATAAATGCTTAGGCTGTTTTGAAATGTCCCGATCTTCATTGTTTGTCCATCCGTATGCAAATTGTGCTTCCAAGGTCAAAGGGAATCGGTCATTTTGTCGACTGTGAAGTGCATCCACCTTTGCTTCCCCCCCCTTTTTTTTTTCTTTTTGTTAAGATGTTAATTTTTCATTCTCTTCCACGTAAAATCACCGATTGAAGTGCATAATCTAAGTCGGTGGCATTGCATTAATTGCCTATTGTTAAAATGTCGTTATGGTTACCAAATAGTCACTGAAAATCATTTTTAATCATGGAAAATTCGAGAAGAATTGCGCATGCGCTTATAAAACCAAACTAGAAAAAGGTTTTTTTCTTATGTCTATTGGCAGTTTACCTTTCGATGAAAATAAACCTTTTATTCCAAATTCTACCAAAACTTTTCATGATTGAAAGAACTTAAACATATTTAATTCGGTTGACGTCACAATCACAGGCGTAATAGGCATCAAATTACTTCTATAACCTTTTTATAAATAAAAACAGACTTTTATAAACTAGCTTAAATCATGGTATTGTTCATTTAATGTTTTTAATGACATCCTTCCCGGGAAAATGTTCGATAGCAGACATTGAGTAGAAAGCCTATCGTATACCGTATGTTCCAACGAACCTGTTAGACAGTGTGAGAACAGTTTGTTGCCTAACTAAAATTTTAATTTTCTAACTGAATTTTCTAAAATTCTTTTTTTTCTTCGTGAATCATAAATATCTGAAGCTCAAATCTGAATTATTAAATTATAATTTTCTTTGCATCCAATATTGTTCTAAAAACAGAATTATTTTTTATAATAAAACATAAGAAATTATTTTTCTGCTGTAATTTAGCAACTGGAACCGCTTTGTTTATTTATTGTCATTCAAATATTCTAGAATGGAATACGATATTTTTCTATCTCTTCGAAGTTATAATAATAATGCTACTGCCACATTTTTTCCTATTTGAGCTTTCCGGATGTTGAACGTTTTCAAGAAATAATTTTTTACATCTGAGTTTGTAAAGAATAAATAATTTTTTTAAAGATTTATATTATATATACTAAGCACAAGCCGAAATTCAAAATTTAAATGTAAGAACTGGGGGCTAATAAATTCAAAGCGATGCTTTCTACGGATATATGTGTGTTTTTTAAAAATGTCATGGTCTTTTATGTGGTGTTTTGCATTTGGACTAAAGGTTTAAGATCTGAGTTGGTGTCATGCTCTTTAAATTTCCGCAATATCTGAGGAGATCTCAATGGGAATTAGTTTCGAATGTGTATGAACCCAGTCTTCATTGTTGGATACTTTGGCCATTATGGAGACTGCCACCATAAGGTAGCACAACCTTGAAGTTTTTTTCATGTTCAACTTTATATATATATATTTTTATATACACGTCAACTCAATGCATGTGTGGTGCAATATAGTCAGTTATAACTTTCGTACCACCACTTGGCTCACCATCAATGCGATGCATTTTTGATGGAATCAAGATTCGGACATTCTATGGTATGTCCACTATAAACGTTCACGCCTGCCATTTGTAATTACTTAAATTATGAATAACTGGATGATTATCTTTCCTTGGCGATGACCTCAGAAGGCAATTGAGGGTTGGTATAGAAAGCTGCCTTATGAAGCCAATCTCTGCAATTTCGCGTTGGTCCCTTTCAAGGGTAAATTTTTGATGGAATCAAGATTTGGACATTCTTTGACATGTCCCTAAAACACGATCCCTACCATATGTGACCATGTAAAAAAAAATTATGAATAACTGGATGATTATCTGGCCTTGACGATGACCTCAGAAGGCAATTGAGGGTTGGTATAGAAAGCAGCATTAGGAAACCAATCTCTGCAATTTCGCGTTGGTCCCTTTCAAAGGTTAGTTGGCGATGCAAGTATCCTTACCATTCCCTAAACTTGACGATTTTCATTATTGACAACAATGAGGCAAAGCGAGTAGCTACCAACAATGGCGGTCTCTGGCAGATTGCCAGGAAGACAACAATCATCTTCGTCGGGTGTCGAAAGGGTATTAAAGGACTGGCAAGTGGGGGAGGACAGAGGAAATGCATAGGGGGTGGGGGAGAGACACGAAGCAGCGTAACTCCCAAGGAATATCTTCTCTCTTAAGTAATTCTTTTAATTTTTCCATCTCAGATTAAAACGACGCTGATGACCGAGTTGCAGCTTTTCCTCTTCAAGGCGACGGGACAAAAACGAATTTAATTTTGGATGATCGTTGTCCCGGTTGTCATATTGTCTCCAGTGGAGATGAGCGGTTGACAAACTCGTTCCGTGGATGTCGTGTCGCGAAGGTTTGTGTGGGAATATAATGAAGGAAATGATATTAGTCATTTTTCTATTTAATTTAATAGTATTTCCAGCCTCATTGTAATAATAAAATGCTAGTCTGCCTTCTCTATTTAGCTGATGGGGAGACTTAGTTTCGGATTTCTTGGTCTCAATGTTTATTAATGAACATTGACGGTTTTAAATATTTTGCAGTCTTAGGCAGTGAGCATTATGAGGCTTTTTGATAATTGATAATTTGCTCACCTCTTTTGATAATTTGGGTCAAAAACTAATGGTCACTTAATAACTCATTTTTAATTTAATACCGTATTATTTATTTTAGGATATTTTTTTTAATATTTTTGTAACTATGAAAACACATATGTTTTTACCATGGCTGCGCGGCGCTCTTTTATTGCATTATTTAAACAGACGTTCAATGCTAACCACTTGCGCTAGAAAGTCGTACCTCGGACGTCGAAATGCTTTTGTCACAAAATCACCAATCCTTGTACACTTCAGCAGGCAATTATTACAGAAGTGAAAATGTTTCAAATTTCTTGGTCTCAATATTTATTGATGAACATTGGCGGTTTTAAACATTTTGCAGTCTTAAATAGTGCGGATTATAAGGTCTCTTTTTTGATAATTTAACTATAAATTAATATGTTTGATTTCACATTATAATTAATTTTTAATTTAATAAAGTATTTGTTTTAGGAATTTTTTTAATATTCTATTAGCTATGAAAATACATATGTTTTTATTATGACTACGCGATACTCTTTTATTACATTATTTAAACAAACGCTCAATGCTAACCACTTGGGCTAGAAAAACACACACGTCGAAATGCGCTTGTCAAAAAATCGCCTACGACGTAATGTAGACGTTGGTAGGCAATTATCACAGGAGTGATAATGATGTTCGCGGCCTGACAAAATCGCCAATTACATATTGTGCAGTCGTTTGGCAATTATCACAGAAGTAAAAATGATGTTCGCGTTGACTTAAGATTATTTTTCGATGTAAATCGTTTTTTTTTTTTGTTTTTGTTTTGTTTTTGAGGTATAGAATACTGTGTGTGACCTCTCTGTGAGTTATAATAGACCGTTCTGGCACTCACATATGTGACTCTTTTGCCAGCGCAAGGGATTAATGATGCTATAACAACTAAGTGAACATTAATAAAACAAATAGGAACCTGATGAATTAAATATTAAAGACTTTAATTAACTTGTCCCATTATTTTATAATTCATAGAATTATTAGTTAGTTGCAAATCTATTTGCTTAATAGGATAATATTTTTTAATCAAACTGTCAGTGATTATTTCTCATTCCAGTGGCCCTATTCAGTTGCCTAGTTCCACATCCGCCACTGGTGATGAAGTGAATTGAAATGACAGTACACATAGTGTTAAATAATCAGTCTTAAACTTGAGGAAATCGGAAGGAGATGGATTTTTTAAAGCTTATAGCCGTGGCTGAAAACATTGTATGTAATAGTTACTGAGTTGTAACGATTTTTTTACTTTAAGAAATGATTTTTGCGGCTGTGTTTGGAATTTCTCTTCTGATATTGTTGGCGATGTTTGGTTTGGAAACTCCGTGAATTTTAATTAATTGGCGAAGGTTTGCTTTCTTGTTATGAAGAAACAGTTTGTCAAAGAATTGGGTTGGTGGAATTGCTTTGATTTTTCTGTTGAGATACGTAAAAAAGAATATATAGTTATCAATGCTGTTAAGAACAACATTCATTCTTTTGACTGTGTGTTAAAGAATTATATTGTCTTAAATGTTATTGATTATGGACAAGTTCTGCTATATCGTAATACTATTTCGAATTTCGTTGCAGTAGGTCGAAAATTTCCCACAGGAAAACTGTTTTTTATAAACATTAGCAATCTGTTTAATCCAAAGAAAGTCGTCAAATCTAAGAGTTTGTAAAAAAAAAAAAAAATACAAAAACATTAGCAATCATTTTTTTTTCACAAACTCTTAGATTTGATGACTTTTATTGGATTAAACAAGTTTTTCGAAATTAACGAGTCAAAGATAAATGCATCCAAGTCGCTTTCAAAATGATCAATCAAATGCTTAAATTGTTTCTTGATAGGTTTTTTCCAAATTGTAACTTTTTAAATCGATAAATAAAGAATTGGATCATTAATCAATTAATGCAGGAAACAAAAAGCCCTTAAGCAAGTTTCATTATAACATTTTATTCACCAAAATGGTTCTCATAATCTTTAAACATAGAAATATTTAACGATCTATAAAAGGATTAACTACATTTTCATGGAAAGAAAAAGAAAGAGCTAATATTTTGAAAGATTACTCGAATACCACATTTTTCAATACTGGATATATGACCAATATTTCACTCAGTGACAATGACCAATATTACTCCCCAGATGCTAAATAACCGTTTTAAATTGATTTTATTATGTGACTTATTAGTCCTTTATGTATGTTTAATAAACATATACCTATATTTGTTCGCGAAAAATCTTTGTCTTTTTTCCAAAAAGATATTTGCCTTGTGGGAAAAAAAAAAAAAAAAAAAAAAAACTAATGGGACGAATTTAAAATATAGGCCTGTCTCTTGACAAGCTGCTCTTTTGTCAAGATCTCAGTTTGCGTGCCAATTAATGATTAAAACCCCCATTCCTCCACGGAAATTTCTGACTCTTAACACCGTGTTTTGTGTAACTAACCCTTCGAAAAACTCTGACGGTGACTGAAAAGGGAAGATAATTATTCTAAATGGCGAAACCAAATCTAGGTAACTAAATAAAGTAGCTATGTTGTTACAACTTTCATCCTTGTTGAACGCAGGAAAACGAGAATTCTCGTCGTGCATTGAGTTTCCTTTGCATGCGCGGTAGTAAATCAGCCAGTTGAGCAGGCAGCTTGGAGAAACTGTATCAGCATCGGGGGAGGGATGATGCCATTAGTAACGGAGTGTAGATATATGTATATATCGAAGGAGGCATTTCGTTTCATCTGCATTTTCATAGTGGGACTTGTCTACGAGAAAACCTGTTTTGTAGGAGATGGCATTTTTCTTTGAGGTTCGGTTGCTGGCTAAGTGAAGTAGACGACCTGACCTCCAGACTTGCTACCTTATTAGAAGGTGTCTCATTTTGGCTGCATCTTTTGGCTTTGGGGGATTTCTTTTTGTTAAATTGTTCTTTTTTTTTTTTTTCATGCTCTTGTGGTTTTGTGGAGATTTTTTTTTCTGTTCAATTTTATCTGTTGAGGATTGGTCTCGGATTTATTGTTGCTTGATTATTTTTGTGTGTGTGTGTGCGACCAGACGCCCAAAGATAAAAACTAAAATTTCGCGGTCTTTCTTGATTCTGCATTATTTTTTCTTTTTAAAAATCGTTACTGTCAAGTAGTTCATTTTTTTTTAAGTTATCAAATGGGAAGCTAGTTTATTCTTTTTTTGTTTAAAATGGCGTTTGCAGCCAGAATAATTGCAAACGCCATTGAAATTCAGACGTTGGCATTTGAATTTCTTTTGTTGAAATTGTGTTGTTGCTCGACAGTGGATTTAATTCTTAAAAAAAAAAAAGGTAATGACGTTGATAACAATAAGGTTTCATAAATATAATATAATGTGTCGCATCTTATCCGCTTAATGGATAATGCAATTAAACCAGTTAAGCGGCCAATATAACTCGCTTTAGAAGTAATCCTGGAGTAATCTAAATACCACAAGTTACAGCTAATAATGAAGCTGTAACTTGTATTCAGATTTTTTCCATCGAATATTTGATATAAACATTCGTGATAAACACTATAGGTTCAAAAAAATGAGCACTATAGGCTTGGTAGAAATTATGGGTCGTAAAATCATTGGTTATCGCGTATCTGTCAGATTCTTCGATATTTTAAAATTTAAATCATTTGGAATTTTAGTATTATGAATGATTGGTTGGTCTGGACTATCAATTAAGTAGTCTTGAACCAACTATGTTGTTTCATTAAGTTTTTTCTTGCATGCTATTTTGCCATGAACTGTGTTTTTCTTAGCCCGCCCCTCCCATAACATTACAGAATGAAAGACCCATCCAAAAGCACGTACAAAAAAAAAAAAAAAACTTATGTATGCAATTACCAGAATCTCTTCCCACAAGCTGTTAATTTTGTGTGTCAAAGATATCGTATAAATCGGTTTCATTTTCAGTTCTTATCTCCTCCCCTGGCGAATTCGTTGCTTCTCAATATTTCGTAATACGTCTCCCAGTGTCTTTAAGGTTAAGGCATAGGATGTTTGAGGAGAAATTTACAGGATCTGTCCTCTGTTTGTGCTCTTATATCGGCTGATAAGCTCTTAGAACTATTATCATCATCATTTTTAATTATTCCACTATCGTCCGTTCATCTTTTCTTTGGCGATATTGGGAAATGGCAGTATAAATTCAATTTTCTATTTTGTTTATTTAAATATTTGAGTATATTTATACAATGAATGTATAATTATACTTGTGATCTCGTCTGTGATACTTGTAAAATCGTGAGTGTATTCTCATGATCTTCATTCTAATGTACAGTTATGATGCAGGGGGAAGGGGAGGGGGGCTAAGTAAAGAAATTCCGAAAATTAGTCTTTTGAAGCGCCGTAAAGGGCAAATATTTATAAAATTGCCTCTTTTTATACATTTTATTTAACTCGAGTTGTTTTGTGTTTCTGAGGTTGGAATCCTATAAATCATTTTTTTTTCTCATACCATCTAATTTGTTAAAGAATTTTTCAATATTTTACACTCATGCTCAATGATAATGTTCTATTTCAATATTTTAAGAGCTTACTTTTCAATTAATCGGTTAATTTTTCTTCAACATTGATATCATACATGTGACACCACCTAGTAGCTCATTTGAAAAAGTAAAATATTAGCTCTATGATTTTTTTAAATATATATAATTATGAATTGTAAATTAAAGAATAAAAAGTAGAAAGCGATTAAAATAAAAACCTACCTTTAGCACGTTATTTAAAATGATTTTAAGTCACTTTTTACTATAGACGGGCACCATTTACCTTCGTTGCATATATAACAAAATAAAATCTTCGAGCCATTTTCATGAATCTTTATTAATAAAGAAATGTGTAATAAAATTATCGTTTAATAATATAAAAAAGAAACCCCTTGCTTATGGAAATGCGTAACATGTCTAGTAATTTCTTGTGCGCTTTTTATATAACACATTCATTCAAAATTTCATAATTCATTTCATTTAAACAAAAACTACGCAATAGTTTGACGCCTCCATTATATCTGAATACAGCTGTACAACAACCATATCAACATCGTATTCGCGTTTGATGAATTATAAAAAGACAGATAAGACTATTTTTACTGTCTCTTTCTAAAACCGGTATTCCTTTACTAAACTCGGCGCTTTTTGTTAGATCTTAAGAGTAGGTAAAATGAGTAAGTGATCAATCAGTATCCCTTTTCGTATGTCGTCGAGCGAAAATAACTGTTAAATTTCATGTTATAGTTTGTTCGAATTGCAAGATAAAGGTATCCGGTTTTTGTTATATTCATCAACGTCATCAAAATACAAGCATTTAGTTATTTTCTGATTTGGTTTCGTTTGAAAGTTGAGAAAAAAGTATGAAATAAATTGTTATTGGATAAATTAAACTGCTTTGATATTCTTTAATTGGTTGATATTAACGATACGATCCACAAAACGATACGAATAATTGTTGAATTAATGCATAACATATTTTTGGTTTATTAATTAGTTTAGATGCGTTTTAACCCGTTCTCTCTCTCTCACACACATACACATCAGAATTTCATTTACATGTGCCATGTAAAATAGATTGCACAAAAAAATGTTTCACCGTGAGAACAAATGTTTAATATTTTTAAAAATTACATACATTGTCGACAATTTTGACTTCAAATAAACATTTAAAAAGAAATCCACTGGTCTAAATCACACGATCTATGGGGCCAATTCTCACATTTTCTGACTGTGGTCGTCAGACTTTCATTATTTTTGAAATATTGTTCAACAATGGAAAACACGTTATTCTATCGTGAAACGCTCCATTTTTACTAATCCTAAACTATCAGCAGTCAAATGTTTTTTTAATAGAGTTGCCAACACTTTACTGCACGAATGCTGGCAAATTCAAATCTTGTGTTAATTTTGGGACACCCTTTATAGACGGTGTTTTACTGTGCTTGATATAGTATGGATAGAGATATCACTAACACTAATTAAATATTCAGTACAACATGAGTTCAATATTTATTTGCATAGAAAAACATAGAGAAAACAATTTTCATTAGAGATTAGCACTATGATGAGCCATTGGGGTAAAACAAATAATTTATCTGCCGAAGACACCCCAATGGTACATGCTTCCGTCGAAAGGTTTTTAACAGAAACAAGTTAATTACCCCTTGCCGGCGTCTTCATCACTCTTAATAAATGACGATCTAAAAAGTTGTTCACAACAGCAATATATTGGGGTTCGCTGAGCAGGAGGCTATCACTATGGGAACAAAGGACCCCTTCGACAGCTGGTGGGCAGCATGACGTCACCTGGGCACGTGCCACTTCAGCTGCGTCAGCTCGTGACGTCACATCACTCCCGCGCGGAGGAGAGAGTCGAATGACTGACAAATTAAAAAAAAAAAGTAATAAAAAGTAAAATGTCTCACCCACCTAGTCTTTGTGGGATTTTGAGATCAACTCATGGCCTAAACTTGTTGCGTTTATTTTTATTTGCGGAATTCGATGCGTTAAAAAAATGTTTTGCAATGAATGAAATTAAATAAATAAATATAAAACGAAAGAAATTAGTTATGTATTTTGAAATGATAAGAATTTTTATTCTCGTTGTTTGTGCTTTTATTTTAATGTTTGTTATATTAAATCTAGTCGCATATGAATTAGAAAAATTAATTCAATGGCAACTATTTGAAATTATTATCGCGTGAGAACAAGATGTTTTGGTTTGGGGGTTTTGAATCTTCAAAATACGCGAACAGAAATACGCAGGTGTTGTAAAAAGTCCTCGCCCGAAGAAGAACAGAGAAGAAAATGGGAATCAACACGAAACAGCGAGGCGAGATGTCAATATAATAAATAAAAAAAACTTTCAATTTTTTTAACTGGCAATAAAAGGTTTTGGAGCTCGAAAAATTTTGAGATGGGGAGGGGGGGGGAAACCATCGCTTTTCTCATTCCAAACCAATTTAATTTTTTTATAAAAAAAGTGTTTTTGGCCTTGTGAAAAAGTTTGTGGTCGATCAAATTTTGGGGGAGGGGGGGGGGGGGGGGAACCATCGTGTTTATTTTTTAAATATTGAAGCTTGTGTTATCTGATAGTCACGTGATTGTTTCAAACCGATTTAAACTGGTTAAGGACTTAAATTAAGTAAGATAAACAATGATTTAAAAATAATAATGCTTTCATATGATAACTTTGAATTTGAGATAGTGGATTTTTATTTCATATTTTATTATAAAATCTTTTCATAGATCAAAATATTAATTTAAGAAAGTTGCGGGAAAATGGGATGTTATCTTGTTGCTATAGCAACGTAATCAAAATGCCCAAGGGGAGTTAATTGTTGAAAGCAAATGTGATAATTAAACGGATATACAGGGTGTTTCAGTGAACCGTTTCAGAATTTCAAAGAGGGGTAGGGTACATCCTGACAACTCGAAATCGTATAGCAATGTGGGGTCGGAAATGCTTTCCTGAAGCGGTGTCGCACACAGAAGCACCATAAGGAAAATAGACCGTAAATGAGAAATCGTTTTAATAATACATGAAAAGAAGCAAAAGGTACATGAATTAAAGTAAGTGTTCGAAGTTTCTTCCACGGGCTACAATGCACGCCTCACATCTCCAACGCATGGACATCCGAACATTCTGGAATACTCCAGGCATATCTCGAATCTCTCCGACAGCTACTGCGATTCTTGCAACGAGCTCCTCAGCAGTGTCAACAGGGGTGTCATAAACTAGCGATTTCATATGACCCCAGAAATAAAAATCAAGACATCATAAGTCGGGTCAACGGTGGATCGGACGTGGGGGTCCCTTGCGTTGACCTGTTTTGTCAACCTTTCTCTTGCATTTCTCAACTAAGAAATATCATCTCAGTTGGTCCATATTATTCCAGAGATTACTTTATAAATGTTTAATTTAATTAATTTTTTGTACTTCGATAACATAATCTTCTATATTATATTTCCTTTATATAATATTACTTTTATAGTATATTCTATATTATTAATTTATTATATTCAGTTTGAATTCAAACACGCTGTTTTGCATGTAATTAACAATTCCCTTCTGTAAGAATTTGTTGCAGCTATTAAGAAACATCACATCCGTATGTGCCGGCGCCCTGGTATAGAGGTAGCGTGTCTTCCCCGTGATCTGAGCTTTCTGGGTTCGAGTCCTGGTTCGGGCATGGTTGTTCTTCCTCTGTGAGATGTGTGAATGTGCTTTCCTTTAAAAAGGGATTGTGCAAGCGAATGAGTAAAACTTGAGTGGCGAAGTCGTACTCTTGGCCCTAGTTGGCGCTGCTACAAGAGATGCACCCTATCGGTTTAAATCGCTGTCTTCGTAATAGAGGGCTTGTCCATGGCAAGTGCCATAAGAAACAACACATCTGTAAATGATTAAAAATTGCCAGACTTTTGTTTGGTCAATAATTTGCAATGGTTCTGTTTTTAAATATTTTGCTGGTAAAAATAATTAAAACGGTTATATATAAAAAAAAAGATTACTGTAAATAATCTGTCGATAAAGTGTTTAAGGCTTTTAAAACAGTTAAAATTTTCGTTTAGCAGTTAATATCAGTAGAAACATTTATCCCTGCTTTATAGGAAACATTACCTATATTGATTTTCTCAAATTTTTAGAAAATTAAATTTTTCGCTACAAAAAAGTTATGGCAGATTTTTTCTTACATTTGAAATATGTGCGGTCTCATGTACATGTTAAATAGAGGGGGGGGGGGATAATACCTATATATATTCTTTTAACAAAAAAAATCAGTTTTTATCTTAATGTTATAAAATATGAGGTATATAATGTCATTTAGTAAGGTCGTGAATCCTTTTTGAAACTCAGTTGCTTAGCCTCTTTCTTGTTCTGTTTATTTCTTTTTTCCCTACCTTGTTTTGAAAATTTGAAAAAAATCTGTATGATACAAAAACAGCCCCTAATATATAAATGAGTTGTTTCTTCCTACTCCAACTTTCGCTTTTAAAATTTCTTTTCTGATGGCACCCGAAAAAATAATACACCCATAAAAAGAAAGATAGCAAAAAGAGAAAGAACACCGTTCTCTCTGTGAAGGAATTGAATCTTGCATTTCACTCTTAGCCATCTGCCCAATACTTGAAATTTCCATATCAGCCAAGATTACTGTGAGGTAAGAGTTTCTTCAAACCCATATGCCAACGCGCTCTTACATAAAATTCAATTTCTGGAGAGATAGCTTTTTTACACTGCACTCAGGTTGCCCAATGCTTTTTCGACAAAAGCTTATGATCAATTTTTTTACCCTTCTTTTAGCTCGGATACATATTTTGCCTATGCATCTCAAATGCGATTTGAACGCTGCCGGAACGGTTTATTTTTGATCACGTGTGATTTGTTTACCGTGATTTGGCCATGTGTTGTGATAAAAATTTAATACCAGATCAAATCGCTGAGTTTTTGAATATTAAGAGAAATTATTTCTTTGTTATATTTTTCG
>JAPMOR010062838.1:337802-356753 GCA_026543865.1 Argiope aurantia | reverse complement strand
TAAATGAGACAAGAATTATTAAAGAACAGAATGAAATATGAATGATGGTCTATAAAAACAGATAAGAATACATATCTATGTCTCTTCATAAAATATTGTAAAATTGAAAATTTATTACTTATTTTCTATAAAATATTATGGCACTACAAAGAAAAAAATTTACGTTTTCTTTAGAGGCTTATTGGAAATTAATTTCTTCTGCCACTCTTATATCAAAATATAATTATAACAAAACCCTCTTGACATCTTAACAGATGCGCATTTCTATTTTTCGCATTGACATTTCTACTCAACTGTTTATATCGTGGGTGAATTTTGAAGCAATGTAGGGAGTTTTTTTAATACGAAAGAGGGGGGAAGGGGCATCAATTTTTTTTGTTATTATTACCTTGATGTAATCAATATATTTTAAGTATGCTTAATCGCATATCTTTATAATAAGATCGTCAACAACGATTTGCTTTACTTTTGAAAATAAGTACTTATAAAATTTTTGCATTCATAATAATAATTTAAGAAAGGTCTTCCATTCCGAAAGCACCATTATACCTTTCCCACTTAAATCGTTTTCAAGAAGGAATTTGTTAATCATCTCAAATTAGTTCTATCAGGAATACCTGCTAACGTTTTACTTTGTCACTGCCAAAGAAGTCATCAGTGGCGCGGAACGATACAGATGTAAAAAGATGTTTTCTCCGATTTCAAGGACAGAAACCAAAGTGGGAAAAAACTGTGTGAACCCATCTTGAAAACAAATGAAGAGGACGAAAGACGTTTCTGCCCATTTGGAAGCGCATTTGATTTACGGAAAAACACGTCTCTGGTGCTTGGACGGCTAGAATTGGCTCAGTAGACATTTCACCATTGATCTAATTCATATACTCAGCAATAATTATGTTAAATTCTGGCACTGATTGTAGTATCAGGATTCTCAAGAACAATTTCCAATAAATTTTTTTCTTCTATTTACTCTGCATTAGAATTCGTGTGATCAGTGAAATAAGATGATGCAAAGCAGGGATCTTGAAAAATATACATGGTGTTTCAGAACTTCTAAGAGGGGTAGGATACATCCTGACAACTCGAAATCATAGAGCAATGTGGGGTCGGAAATGCTTTCCTGAAGAGGTGTTGTACACAGAAGCACCATAAAGAAAAGAGACCGTAAATGAGAAATTGTTTTAATAATACATGAAAAGAAGCAAAAGGTACATGGATTAAAGTAAGTGTTCGAAGTTTCTTCCACGGGCTACAGTGCACGCCTCACATCTCCGACGCATGGACATCCGAACATTCTGGAAGACTCCAGGCATATCTCGAATCTCTCCGGCAGCTACTGCGATTCTTGCAACGGGCTCCTCAGCAGTATCAACAGGGGTGTCATAAAATAGCGATTTCATATGACCCCAGAAATAAAAATCAAGACATGATAAGTCGAGTGACCGAGCAGGCCAAAGCACGGGACCCCCACGTCCGATCCATCGTTGACCAAATGTGACATCCAGATAGTTACGAACATCTCCGTTATAATGGGCAGGGGCTCCATCGTGTTAGAACCACATTGTCTGTTGCGTCGATGCAGAAATCTGTTCATCTCTCAAAATTTGTGGATATACTTGCTGCAGAAAGAGCAAGTACGTAGATCCGGTTAGACAACCCGGTAACAGGTAAGGTCCGATGAGGTGATCTTCCACAATACCGGCCCATACATTGACCAAAAATCGATTCTGTGCTGCACGACGTCGTATTACATGCGGGTTCTCGACCGCCCAGATATGGTCGTTATGCGTGTTGAAAATTCCTTCCCTTGTGAAGGATGCCTCATCGGAAAACAACACTTCATCAGGAAACAGTGGATTTGTAGCACATTTTCCCAGGTACCACTGTGCGAAAGCAATACAAGGTACATAATCCTCCGGTTTCTGTGTCTGGACACGCTGTACGTGAAACGGATGCATGACTTCTGCTCGGAGAATCCTCCAGACGTTGCAATGGGAAACCCCGACTGCGTTTGCTACACTTCGTGTACTCGTTCTTGGATTCCCTTGTACATGCTGCAGCACATTCTGTTCGGCGTCTGCAGTCCGTGTTGTTCTTACCCTGTCCCTGTGAGCTCTTTCCAATGAATCTGTCTCAGCTAACCTCTGGTGCAGTCTTGCAAAGAAATTATGACTGGAAATACGCCACGTTGGATATCGTTCAGCGTACAAACGCTATGCGGCTGGCCCACTACAATTTGCTGCCCCGTGCGCCAAATGCATATCGGCTAACTCTGCGATCGTGTAATCATCCATCCTACTTACTTGGCGTTCTTTTGCGAAATGAAGATTATCTGCACGAAAGCTCGGACTTTTCGCACAACGCCATCTACCGCGTCAGGAAAGCATTTCTGACTGCCCATGGGTATATGATTTTGGTTCGTCAGGATGTACCCTACCCCTCTTAGAAATTCTGAAACGGTTCACTGAAACACCCTGTATACATTTAAAAACCACATATTGCTTGAATGGGAATCCGCTCATGGCATTGGCAATTTTTGAAGCATTTTTTGTTGTTTCGGAAAAATTTTAATATATCTCACCACGCCATTTTCATTACAATTAATTTACAAAAAAAATCGACAGTTATATTTAAAATAGAAAGTAAGCTATAATATTTACATATAATTAAAAATATTTACATCTATACTTATATAAAGCTCAACATGTATGTGTGTGTTGGCGCTCTACAGACCAGATCGTTTGACCTACAGCTATTAAATTTGGTACATGTATACCTTGGAGGTTGGGAATGTGCACCTGGGGTCCCTTTTTTGAATTTTGAATTAGAATTTTAATTATTAATTAAAAACTAATTTTCAAGCCAAAAAAATCTTCATTTCTCCACCGCGAAATGAGTGAGGCTTTAAGTTTTTTCCCCCACGCTAATGAGGTTAGGCTTAACATTTTCCGACCGATTATTTCAAACGCTTCTGTTTATTTTCTTAATGTTTGATGCATTTAAAATTAAACATTGCCAATTAATCGATCTGTCAGATTCATTCTGAAATACGTTTGAATTAAAATAAAACAGACTAAAGGAAATTAAAAATTTCTAATCTGCATAGCTTTACCCCAACTGCTGTAGAAAAATTCACATTTTGTGTTGCCATAACTGGTGTTGAAAATTCTCGCATGCGCATTGTGTTCTGATTGTTGATAGCTATTTTCAACGAATGCGGACTTGATTTAAATTATTTTTAGGTTAGTTGTATGCTTTTGTAATTAAATTGTATTTATGTTAGTTATATATTTTTTGTATTTGCTTATAATTTTAAATACATCGTTTTTTAAGTAATTTTTTTAATCTATTTTCGATCGATTAGTTTAAACGATTCTGTTTATTTTCTAGTGATTGATGCATTTAAAATTAACCATTGTTAATTAATCGATCCGCTCATGATGAATCTAAGAAAATTTTGTTGACAAATTCTTGAGACATTACATAAATTAAGAAAGATATTCTTTAGTGCCCATAAGGTTTAAATGTTCAATGACTCTGTTTTCAATAATCATATTATAAAAAAATGCTTTGTTTCAGTAAAAAATATTATTATATTAATTGCAGTTTAATCATTTCCGATTTAATTTAAAGTATAAATTCTACGGGAGCTAATATAAAATTAGAGAGATACATATTATGTTATGACTGAAGGCCTTTATAATATTATGAGTGAATTATATGACTATCAAAATTTGAAGTTTTAAAATATTTTGATGAAGAAGCTATTAAAGTAGGAATTGCATAAAATATTTAATTATTAAAATTTTAACGAGCATTAAGATTGGGGAACTGACTGGTCGCCAAAGGCGGCTAGTTATTATATAAACCGAACGTTAGTGAAACTCAAAATAAAGAGCAGGAAATTCTGCGCAACTTTAAGTAAAGATGACCAAAGCTATTGATAAAAAAAAAAAAGAAAAAAGAAAAGAAAACCACAGAACTTCGGACCCATAGTAAATTTTGGTCATTTCGAACAATTCTAAACCTCCAAAACATTATTTCTTCAATTGAGTTCATTTTCCCCGAAAGAGGGAGAACAAGAAATGAAGACACAGGAGTTCTTCTAGTATAGCGTCCCGCCGAGTAACACTATCGGCACAGTGTTTCAGCTGATGGAACACTTATTTTTATCCACTGTTTATATATAAAGAAATATCCAAGTTTTATCCACTGTTTCTATATAAAGAAATTAAAAAATATATATAATAAATAGTTTAAGAAACAGACAATAAAATAACATTGAAATTGTTTTTTTAACAATTATTTTTTCCTGGAAAATAATTAAAAAAATTCCTTGAAAAAATAGGCTTTTACGTAATGTGCTGTAGGTAAAAATTATGGATCGGCTTAATTTAAATTGTCATTAAAAAGAAGATTGAAAGTGAATTTTAAACACTTTTTTTCATTTATGGTTGAATTTAACGATTTTAGAAGCGAGGGAATTTAGGTGCTCCCTGTAGTGGAACACTGCGCCTCAAAGGATTAATTCATGATCAGTATACACCGAATCATATGCACTTTTAATATCCAAATTTACACAAATGAAGCTATTAATTTTATATTGTGCTTCAGTAATGGCTACATGAATTCTAAAAATAGCGAACTGATTGTCCTTAAATTAAAAAAACTTTTTATAAAAGGATCCCACTCTATAATTGAGGGGGAAAAATCGGTAAAGAAGTTACTTTGCGGAAGTGAATTCGAAATATATTAATAGTTTTAAAAAATGAATTTATTTCTTGATTTGAATGATTATATACTTCATTAAGCATTGAATAAAATATTCCAGGATTTGGGTTTATGCTTCTCACTTTGACCCAATAATTTTTCTTGCTTTTTTAACATTAAGTTTTGTAGAGTATTTTTTATGCTTGTTCCAGTGCGAAACTGAAATGTGGCGCAGAACATTTTTTTTTAATAGCAACTGCTTCAACGTTTACAAATTGTGTCAATAGATATTCCACTACTGAGAGGGGCAGGTGTTATTTGGTAATGATATAGATTTTGTGTTCTTCATAATGGCTTCTGAAATTTTGCGCAGTAATGAAATTAAACTACTTTTTAAATACATAAACATATAAACATAAAATTTTTAAAGATTATTTCATAGTGCTATTCCAGTCAATCGTTTTTAACTTTCTGGGCATTATCCCCAAATTTGACGATATCGTTATGACTAGAATATGATTGCTTTCGAAATTCGAATCTGAAACTTAGCATTAAATTTGACGGAAAATCGATGCTGGGTGTAATATGAGATCAAGTAAAGAAATCGTCCAGAATAAGCAATATTAATAGGATTTGATGAATCGAGGAGAATGAAACCGGAGTTTTGTCGCTAATCAAGGAAATCATTACTAATTGAGATAGTTCCATCTGAATCTTACAACGGATGATGCAGTTTAAAGTCACCGAAAATGAATTGAAAAAGGCTTTCGTATTTGTTATATTAAGATCTTGAGGAACACATAAATTTTTGATAATAAATTTTAAATCATTGAAAACAATTTCAATTGCTAACATTTTTATTTTAAAGTTGTAAGAGATTCATGTTTGAATAATTTTGCCAGATCTTTTCTTCTTTTCTTACATCTTTTCTTTATCACAAATTTTAATTGAGTCGGCAAAACTGAAACATTTTGCACATTGCCTTGGAACGGCAATTGTTTGATTTTTTTGTTTGTGAACTAGATTTTCATTGAACTTGGCAAGAAAATTCCAAGAATGGTGATAAAAATCATTGATATTCTCAGAATGCCCTTTTATTTCAAAAAAAATCACTGCATTTTGGTTATTTCTATATCATAATACTTTTTAATCCGAAGGATACATTTTGACAAATGACTATGGTAGTGTTTTTGAAAAATTACATATGTTCTTTTTTACATATTGAAATATTATTGAATGTTGAATCTTATGAATATAATTTCCCCAGTTAGTTCTTTATAAAAATAATTATTACTCTTAGATAAGTTAATATTTTAAAGCTTACTAATAAAATTATTATATATTTTTTCTTATGCAATTACTTTTATAAATATTGAGACTTTGATGTTTTCAGTTTGCTCAGAGGAAAGAACATGAAACCCAAATTAGTATATATTGAATAAATTATGTTTACGATTTCAAATTATGAAATATAAAAGGTATGGATAGATTTTTTTTAATCTATGCAACTTATGAATAAATAATTTCATTTTAATTTGTAGAAATCATTAAAGGAAAACAAACAAAATCACGTTTTCATAATTTTTATTTACACATTACACACACACACACACAAATATATATATATATATATATATATATATATATATATATAGAGAGAGAGAGAGAGAGAGAGAAAGAGATAAAATATATGTGATAATTATTGGAAAAAAATATGATCAAATGTACGTTTCAATGCACTCACTAATTCAAAAAACTAAAAAAAACTATTTACTATTTATCAACATTTATTTTTCTATACACTTAGAAATAATATAAACGCCGTATGACAAGAATGTTAATGTAAATTATGAAATCAATTTTATTCAACAGAAACATCCTAGATACTAAATAACAGGGTTTTTTTATCACTAATAAAAACATAACGTTGAACAATATACTTTTAAAGCAGAACATTTATGAAATTTTTTTAAATGCTAAAGTTACATTGATAAAAATTACTTTGAATGAATATCATAAAATAAAACAAAAATATACAATACAGTAAATTTAATAAACAAGAATAAGGTATATATATATATATATACAGAGAGAGAGAAGTTAAATAGGATATAAAGAGCAGTTGACTTATTGACTTATGCTTTCACAGAATTTTATAATTCAAAATTGATATGTTAAAAAAATAGAAGAAAAAAAAAGTGAAACATGCATGTAGCAATGAAGTTGGGAATAAAAATTATATAATAAATGCTGATATGGAAATTGATTTTCAATGAAAAGACCTTTATTTATTAAAACAGAAATCACTGAGGTGCACAGTGTTATAACAGGATATTATGATAACAGTCAATTTCAGTTTAAATACAATAAACTATTGACATTTCATTTTTAACAATAGAAAAGTTGTTTGATATAAATTCACTTTAATCCATCACATATCTGCAAATGTAATTAGAAAACTAGTAATGTTCACTTCCACCTAAGTTTAGCATTATAGCAGTTGTTATTTTTGCAACATTAGTTTGTTTACTTACATTAATTAAATTTAGATAAGATTTTGTAAAAAAATGCAATGTAATATTCATTTACACATTTTAAAACCTTCTAAGCATATTCAAAATTTTCAGTAATTTCATCAAATGTGAATAAAGTAAATTAGAAATGCACTCACGACTTTGATTGCTTTTGACTGCTTAGAAAGAATCGCTTACCAATTCCTTTTTCTTCAAAGAGTTTTTCTAACAGATTATTGGAACAGCTATATTTAATAAATGGGCACACACTGAATGAATTCTTCAAAATGATCGGAGCATATCATCGACTTCGAAGGCTTGAAAAAATCTATACCAAAGCTGGCAACCCAAGTCAGGATTGTTGAAAGGGAAATAAGAAAACATTTTATCATGACAGTCACTCTTGTGTTTTGCATTAAAGCATGCATCCACCAGCATACAAGTATTTCCTCTGTTAACACATAATAAGAGAAAAGAAAATGACTCAAAAATTATAACTTCAAATGTAAAGAAAATGTCCACTTTATATTTGGCGGAGAACGTTATTAGCAGACTGATCAACGAAAGCGGTGCGGATGAAACTTAAATGCCATGCGCAAGAAGTGCATGACATGTGAATTTTACGTCACATGAATTGACCCCATTAAAAATTATTACTTCGTATTAAATATAAAATTTATTAATTATAATTAATACTTAATTTACTAATTTCAGTAACGTGTTATTGAATTAATTTATATATTTCAGCTTACTTCTTAAATTTTATTTTTTTCAAAACTATTTATTTAATTTCTTTATTGGAGTAAACCATTTTCTGAAAAATTTGAATTAAATTTAATTCAATTAATGTATATGTCATTTCTTTAATTTTTTTTACTTTAGTTTTATATTCTACCAATAGATGGTACCAGCAGCAAACAGAATATATGCAATCAAAGTCATGTCACAAGTAATTAAAAATGATCTTTATGGAATAGTGCATCGTCAAATGCGAATATCGGAAAGTTAAGGTCATTCTCATGAAGTGGAGCGGCGACTTCGCACTTTTCAGTGAAGTCACCGCTCTGATAAATTTCAGTAATATGCAATTCAGTGATACGATAATTCCAAGAATAACCAGTCCGTTCACTTTTCAACCCGTTCACAGATTTCTCCTTTTTTTGTTTTGTTCGACAGCTTAATTGGACAGATCGTATCGATTGTTACTTTCTATCGTGATCCAAGACCTGTAATCGAAATATCACTAATAAGATTGTATCAAGGATTTGAACCACACCCATCTTTGAAAAGTATTGATCACTGGTATTTGTGACTTTTTGATATTGGTTACGTAATAACCGCTCTTAAAATATTCGTCATCCCGATTTCTAAATTTAACAGTTGTACAGCTCAAACTGGACATTCTGTCGTAAATATTATTTTTCTTTATCAAGTCAATGATATTTTTTTTACAGTACAAAAGGATTCTGTACTGTAAATGGAATCTTAAGCTTAGAATACTGTGGAATCTTAGGCTTAGAATTAGAATTAGATATGATAATATTTATATCTTTATATTATTTTTTACTTAATCTTAGAATAAGTCCATTTGTGAGTTTACCACTTTTTAAAAAACTTTTCAATAACTTTCGGATGCATTTTCAATTTATCTCTGATTGAATTCAATGAGAGTAAATCATTACCGATATAGTTTACAGTCACTCAGTTTACAGTGGCTCAGCTTGGGTAGAAAAAAAAATTCAATTTTAAGGGAGGGAAATGAATAGGGCTCATTTATTTTCTTTAAGACTAAAGTTTAAAAAAAAATACAGCAGTAATGCTTTTTGCGCAAGGATAATATAATTCAAAAATGTCGTTTGTCAGTAAAATAAAAACGAACAACCAAAACTGTTATCAAATTTCCTTATTTGGTTTATTTTTTAAGCTTACAATAAAATGCATTCAAAAAGATTCTTTCATTAACGAGATAAGATGGAACATTTGTACATAAATTCTTACTACCGTTTTAGCAAGGCACTAAATATGGTTATTTAATAGATCTAGTCTTAAAAATCTTGTTAATGATCTTTCTGATGATAAAAAATTAATGTGCATATTACAACTGACTTTTGTTTCATCTACCTCCTATTTCATTGACCAGTTTGATATCTTAAGTGGAAAGTGACCAATCTTCTTTTCTTATAAAAATGAGATTAACACGAAGTTTCGTACTTGATGCCAGTTTTGGGAAGGATAAATTAAGTTCTCACTCGTTACATTTGTAATAGTGCTTTTTTTTTTCTTTTTTGTAATATTCATTAGCAGAGCATTATTTCATTACTACTCATGCCGACCGTTTGATTAGTGGTTGCTAAAAATGTTAATTAAAAATTTTATGTCATTTTTTTCTTGGCGCTTTCTTTAGTAAAGAATTTTTTAAACTTCAAATTGTAATACATATATAAAGCGTACTATTTTAGAAACCTTAAACCATTTTGCTCATTGTGATTTGATTTAATGCAAATAAAAACTTAAAATAATTGTTCTAATTTTTTGCCATCCCGTTTAAAATATTACCTCATTTTTATTTTGAAATGGAAGTGAGTAAATTACAACTAATATGATAACTTTCTTGCTTAAACTAAATAAGTTCATTAAAAATATGAAGGTAGAAAAGTTAAATCATTCAGCACTAAACTTTTGTGCCCTACAGACCGAGTTTTCATGGCTGTTAAAAATCCTGAATAATTCCTTGAATTTTAATTTGATATATTTGTAGATCTGGAAGAGTACTGGATTTTTCATAAGGACCTTGAACAGTGGCGGATTTCCGCATTGGCGGCGGAGGCGGTCACCGCATGTCATAATTTATAGGGGCCTCAAAATCTATTTCGACGTATATAGCAGAGCTACATCGGAGGCAAATTTACTTGTTCACATTATTCTCTTCGATCTGAACATAGAATTTTCTTCCTTTACTTTTCTTTTTAAAAAAAGATCCAACAGAAACGTTGGAAAATGAAGTATTGATGGAAATACGGTGTAAAAGAACAAGTCACTAAATAATTTCGAAAGTCGCGGTATTCAGGGTGTTTCTAACATATAAATATGGCAATAGAAATATTATTAAATCAACAATATAAATTTTTAAGCAATAAACATTAAGAAAAAAAATAATTAGTCACCCAACCTCACCCACTGGTTAGATGTCGCCGATTTCAATTTTATATAAGAACTCATAATCCATAGATAAGCTATCAATAATCGACAGTTCTTTCTACAACCCCGCTATCAATAATCGACAGTTCTTTCTACAACCCCATTTCAGTAGTTATCATAAAATAAAACTGTATTTCACTGGACTAATTGTGGCAATTTTATTCATCAACTAATTTTGCCGTTTTGCATTATAGTTAATCACTTCTATATTTATTGTGTAAGAATGCTTTAAAATATTTTCGTTTCTTGTCAAATCAGGTATGTTTTGATTTTGTTCAAACAAAATTTATTGACAGGGCTAAATGTTTACTATTAACGAGGCGAGCGAACATAATCTCCGAAGTCGTCTAGTATTTTATAACACATAAAAAGGGAAAAGCACAAAAAGAATATTTATCAGTCTTTTACGTATCCAATGAAAAAGATTAATCTGTAGTAATCACTTACATCAGTTCTCGGATTCTGATATAATTCTGATATAATTTTTTTAATGCTAGAATTAGAGATGCCACTATTGAAGAGATTCTGCCCCCCCCCCATCCCTTCCTACACCTTCAAAAGTATCATCATCACTCAGTGTATTTCAATGCATTTCTTGCATTTTCAATGATATCAGATCACAAATTTATGAGAATAACATCACAATTTTTTTAATAAGTGAAAACATTCAAATGCAGTAAATTACAAATGGTAGTTACATATTTAAATAAAAATTCTTTGATTGCTTTTTGTTTAGTTTCCAAAGTTTGTCATTCCAAATTGAAATCTAGCAGAAAGCCACGAAGAAGTCAAAATGAAAGTTCAGAGGGGCCCTTATTGTACAAAATTAATCAAGAACTGTTTACAGAATTTCTGTTGAGCTATTTGAGTCGATTGTTTCACTTATTTATTGGAAATGGTGTTATCAAAAAGTTCCAGTTCCAGATAATCCTAAATTAAAAGCATGAGAAGAGATGTTTGGGCATTTTGATATCTTTCAATGTCTTTTTTCATAATTGTAAAATTTTACTCTTAATTTTTTTCATTTCTTTTATTATCATATCAAATGTATAAATTCAATGCAACACAACAAGTGTTTCTATACCTCAAAAATTAATATTTCTATTATTTTCTTCCAAAAATGTTTATTTAACTTTACTTTCTTTAACAGAAAATATGCTAGAATATGGAATATGCAGTTCAGTTTTCGATTCACAGAAAATTTGTTTGCTGTAGTTCGAGGTTCAGGAAGAATGAAACATTTTCCTTTGATTTCTTCTGTGTATAATAACATTTATTATAACTGATAAAAATTAATGGTATAGGAAATCCCTTTTTATTTAATTGCATAACGAAGTATGCAAAGAGTAAGTATTGTAACCGCCAAAAAATTGGAAATTTTGCAAATTTCAACTCTGACAAGACTGCTCTGAATCCGTAAAGTATAATTTGAGAATTATGTCAGTCTATGTCTGTAAACGCAATAGATCAAAAATGTCTTAAGCTTACCAGGTGAAATTTCGTGTATGATCTTTACATCGAATTTGTAGATTTCTATCAAAATTTGGACGAAATTCGTTGACACGTTGTTTGACTGCGCGCTTGAAAGGTAACATGATAATTACAAACTTAAAAACTTATATTAATCAATTTTGGTAAAATGTAGAAATTTATTGAATTTTTAATTAAAATCGGCGAAGAGTTTACCGTCTATTCATCAGTACCTTTACATACATATAAACACGATAACTTAAGAAACGCAATGATTTTAATAAAAGAAATTTGATACGCTGTCTTTATATCAATAATGTAATTCTGTGTTAAATTTTGATTTTAATCGGTTGAAAAGGGAGCACCTGCAATGTATATTTGGTTTTCTTCACTGTAGTATGAAGCACAAAACTCTCACGTGCGGGTGACTGAAAATAAAAATAAAAGCCCTTGCGGCTTTCATAGCCTTTTCTAAGGGCTCTTAATGCGAGAGGTGGGAGGTGAACTTTTATGCTAGGCATACTAGAAAATAGCATACGAGCTAGTTAAATTTAATAAGATTGAGCTTTAAATTTAAAAATGTAAATAAAGAAACAAAGGTATTTTTATTTAAAGAAATTTTTAAAAATATTGTGTTTCTGCTTAATATAAAATTCGAACCGCTTGAATATTGTTATGCCCATTGAATGACACACACACACACACACAAACACAAACACATACACAAAGTAGAACAAACATTTATTTACTTAATTACTGCAATTAGACATATGTGTAGTGATCGTAGCGCCATCTTGCATTTATGTTATTCTAAAGCGCTACCTATCTACTTTCCCTAATACAATCTATGTTAATACTTCGCCCGGGGAATCCCCGTTCTATGTATACGTGCGCTAAGCGGTGATGTTACGATAGTAATTAATGAATAAAGAGTTTATTTTTCTAATAGCGATGAAGTGCTTTAAACAACACTCTACATAACACCACCACAATGGTGACCCGGAAAAGAGATCACGTATAAGTAAACTTCAAAACTTTCAACGACTGCAATTGCTGTTCTGAGCTGTTTCTGTTTCAAGTTCTCCAATATGGAAGAGAATTCTGCCGTGAAGATGCCTTCATTTAATTTTGGGGACCCTCAACTTTGGTTTATAATGGCAGAGGCAACATTTCAGCTTGCAATTCCGAAACCGATAACTGCCAGTGCAACCAAGTACAACTATTGTGTCGCTAACCTTTCTCCTGAAGCAGCAGCTATAGTTCGCGATGTCATCACTTGTCCTGACAAAGACGATCCTTACAAGCAATTGAAAGAGGAACTTGTAAAAAGATGCGGTGAATCGAAATCTCAAGAAATTAGATGTCTTCTTGCCGGTGAACAAATAGGTGACCGAAAGCCGACTGATTTACTACGAGTTATGCAAAGGCGTGCCGAAAACCATCAAATTTCGGATACTCTTCTTCTGGAGTTATTTTTACAACAACTGCCCAAAACCGTCCAGTCTATACTTCTAGCAATTAGTCCTCTGAATGCCACTAAAGCTGCGGAAATTGCGGATAGAATCATGGAAGTTACGCCACCCGAGGTAAGCAACATTTCAAGCTCTAATTCCTGTGCAAATGTAAATAATACCTCTCAGTCAGAACTTCTTGAAGAAATTAAAGCACTTCGCGAAGAAGTTGCTTCTTTACGCCGATCAAGAAGTGCCAGTCGCGGACCGAGAAATAATTCTCGTAAACGAACTGACTTTCGCTTTCGACAGCGTAGCTCCTCTCAGTCGAATGGTGTTTGTTGGTATCATCGGAAGTACGACTCCAAAGCGCATAAATGCATTCCGCCTTGCAATTATCAGCCAAACCACAACGGCAAGGAGTAGCGGCGACATACGCCTCGCCCAATAGTTCTCGTCGCCTTTTTGTTCGCGATAGAAAATAAAATGTAAATTTTCTCATTGACACTGGCAGTGATTGTAGTTTGATTCCTGCGACTAGAAATGATAAACTGTGTATTCCGATTCAAAAATTCTTTGCAGCAAATGGTTCTATCATAAATGTTTATAAACAAAAATTATTAACTTTAGATTTAGGTTTAAGAAAACAATTTGTTTATCCTTTTTATGTTTGTGATATTAAAACTGCAATTATTGGTGCAGATTTTCTACATCATTTTAACTTGCAACCTGATTTAAGAAATCGTCGTTTAAATGATATGTGTACACATATAAATGCTCATGCTATTCTTAATAATACTGATCATTCTGTAAAATCTGTATTTTGTAATGTTGATTTTTCAAAGTTATTGAATGATTTTCCTAATATTGTTAAAGCTCCATATGCAAACCAAACTGTAAAATATTCTGTTATGCATCATATTGAAACTTTTGGTTCTCCTGTTTATGCAAAACCTCGTAGGCTATCACCCGATCGCTTAAAAATCGCTAAAATGGAATTTCAGCATATGTTGGATTTAGGCCATATGCGGCCATCCAACAGCAATTATGCCTCTCCTCTACATATGGTTCCGAAAAAAGGAAGTGACGATTGGCGTCCTGTTGGTGATTTTAGAGCTCTTAATGCTCAGACCAAAAAGGACAAATATCCTATTCCCAATGTTTTGGATTTTACTAGCGAACTTCATGGAACCACAATTTTTTCTCATATTGATTTAGTAAAAGCTTTTCATCAAATTCCGATTGCTCCCGAGGACGTTCATAAAACAGCTATTTGTACTCCTTTCGGACTATTCGAGAGCACTCGGATGCAGTTGGGTTTGTGTAATGCATCAAGTACCTTTCAGAGATTTATTGATGAAGTTACTAGAGATTTAGATGGTGTGTATGCTTTTATTGACGATTTATTAATTGCTTCAAGATCAATCGAAGAGCATAGACAACATCTCAGAGCTCTCTTTGCAAAATTAGACCATTATGGACTTACAATTTAATCTTCTAAGTGTACATTTGGTGTTCCTACCCTAGATTTTTTAGGATTTAAAGTTTCCAAAGAAGGTATTTCTCCAATTCCTGATCGAGTTAGTGCAATTCAAGAATTCCCACGACCCACTACCCTTACTCAACTTCGTAGATTTTTGGGTATGTTTAATTTTTACCGCAGATTTCTTCCCAAGGCAGCTCACATATTATCACCTTTGGTTAAATTTCTTGAAGGCCATACTAACAAAAAGAAATCACCACGGCCATCAAAAAAATCTGAAACTACTCTGCAATGGTCTGAGGAAGCTGACAAGGCATTTTCTAATGCTAAGAAAGCTCTTGCCGAAGCTACCCTACTCAAACATCCGATTCCTGGAGCTCCTTTAAGTCTGTGGACTAATGCATCATTATTTGCTATTGGAAGTTCTTTAAATCAAATTTCAAATGGAATTTGGGAACCCATTGCATTTTTCTCAATAAAACTTTCTAAAAGTCAAACTAATTGGTCAACATACGACAGAGAACCTCTTGCTATTTATGCTTCCATAAAAAAATTTCGACACATGCTTGAAGGTAGGGAATTTTCAATCTATACTGATCAAAGACCCCTTACTGAAGCTTTTAAGCAAAAGCGGATAAATGTTCACTTCGTCAACTTAGACATTTAGACTTCATATCCCAATTTTCTACCGATATTCGTTATGTCAAGGGTACAGAGAACATTGTTGCAGATGCATTGTCTCGCATTGAAATCGATTCAATTTCAAAAAAGAATTTAAATTTTCACGACATCTCACTTGCACAGTTAAATGATTCTGAACTGAAAGAATATCTGAAGTCTTCACATTGTAAAATACAAAAGCAATATTTTCCCTTAGAGGATGTAACCTTGTGTTGTGACTTATCTACTAATTCGCCTCGTCCGTACATTCCAAATTCTTTTCGTTCAATAGTTTTTGAAAATATTCACAATCTTTCTCATCCTGGCATTCGAGCAACAAGAAAGCTGATTACTAAACGTTACTTTTGGCCAAACATGATTTCATTTATTAAAAATTCTGTTCAATCTTGTCATAATTGCCAACGTTCTAAAATTCAAAGACATACAAAATCTCCTATAGGCACTTTCGTTTTGCCAGATGCTCGATTTGCCCATGTAAATATCGATTTCATAGGACCACTCCCACCATCTGATGGTTATAAATATTGTATGACAATAGTTGACCGATTTACCAGATGGCCGGAAGCTATTCCTACTTCAGATATAACTGCTGAAACAACATGTAAAGCCCTAATTCATAATTGGATATCTCGTTTCTGTTGTCCAGTAACTATAACTACAGATCAAGGTAAAAATTTTGATTCACATCTCTTTAGACATTTGAATAATATTTTGGGTACAAATCGAATCCGTACAACGTCCTACCATCCCCAATCCAATGGACTTGTAGAGCGTTTCCACAGGGATCTTAAGAGTTCTATTATAGCCCACTGTCAATCAAACTGGACTGAAACTATTCCCATAGTTTTACTCGGAATTCGATCTGCAATTAAACCGGACATAAATGCCACATGTGCTGAATTAGTCCTTGGTACAACCCTCAGATTGCCTTCTGACATTTTAACCTCAAAAGTAGATCTATCAATACCAACTTATGTATCAACTTATGTACCAACTTATGTATCAAAATTCAAAGCACTAATGCAATCTATAAACCCTATCTCTACGTCTAGACACTCGGTTAAGCCTATTTATATTCATCCATCCTTAAATACTTGCTCTCATGTATTTTTGAGAGTGGACAGTGTTAAACCTCCTCTTTCACCTCCTTATACTAGTCCACACCCTGTAATCAGCAGGAAAGATAAAACTTTTGTATTAAAAATTAATAATAAAAATGTCACAGTTTCCATAGACCGTGTCAAACCTGCATATGTATTGACAGGATCTAATGACTCGTTACCTTCTATACCTGCATCTATTTATAAAACTCAAGGTGAACGTCATGTCCATTTTCCAGCAAGATTAATTGCTGAGATATAAATTGTAGTGTATATACATTTGCAGCGGCCAAACAGGCGATAAATGACTGTTTGTTTCGCCAGCTGGCGATAAGCATCAATCATACCTTTGGAGATGAACTTTGCTCTCCAACGAAAACCAGTGACTCTTCCTGGCTTCGCCGGCTTGCTCTGAACTTCTGCCTCGTGCTGATCGATGGATGTACGGCTAATGTATCATGAGCTATATTTGTTAGTTTAATTTGTAATTAAAATTTATAATTGTTATCTACATGGCTGGCAGTTTTCATTAATTAGAAATGTTTTAATACTTTAATTTAAAGTAAATTTGGCAATGCGTGTTAAGCCACGCACCAAACTGGTGACCCGGCAATTTCTTTTTTACTTTTCTAAAACTTGCGAAGTCCAGCCTCGAAATTTTTAAAATATGCTCAAATCAGTTTTTAGTAATTGATCTCTTCAATTATTTTTCATACTTACCAACCATTATGGATTATTTTGGATAATTGTGCCGAGAAGTAATGCATCAAGGACCAGGTATGTGTTCGAATTTTCTTTTCATTTCTCTGTGATTGGTCAGTATTTCATTTCCCCATTATTTTGGCGAAGAAATCGTATTATTTATATTCAGTATTATTTTTCATGTTATATTTTGTATTCGAAGTATTAATTTCTTATTACTTTCGTTTTGGCTACCATGTTTATTATTATGATTCTTAACTCATAATTAATAAAAAAGTACATTTAAATAATCATAACTTTTTCTAATACTCGTAATTATTGTAAAAATTATCCTTTTCTACCTCGAGTAACCAAAAATGCTTAATACAAAAAACGAAACTGTCAATGCTGACGCTCCGACAGAGTCGAAGGTGTCCCATCTTTCGGTGAAAATACCGCCGCTGTGGAGGAACAATATAAAATTGTGGTTCATCCAAGTAGAAAGCAATTTCGCTCTAGCTAAAATAACTAATGATCTTACAAAATACAATCATTTGATTGCGTTTATTGATCCGGAAACTTTATCAGCGGTAGCTGATATTTTACTTGCACCCCCCGACACCAACAAATATGATGCGTTAAAGGCTCGACTTATAGCCGAATTTTCCGCTTCGGAAAATGAACAGATCCGTCGACTGCTTTCTGAATTACATTTAGGCGCCGATAAACCGTCACAGTTACTCCGAAAGATGCGCGAACTCGGTGGTGGCACAGGCATAAAAGACGATTTTCTCAAAACTTTATGGCTGCAAAGACTGCCGTCAGAAATGCAGGCAATTTTATCAATAAGTTCTGAACCCCTGGACAATTTGGCCAACATGGCCGACAAAATTGCCGAGGTACGTATTTCCTCAACAGACAACAGTGTCTTTGCCGTCAGCCGAGGCGCGGAAAGTACTGCCATGCGGAAAGCTTCCACTCTGGATGAGTTTACTGCACTCCGAAGCGAAATAGCCGCTTTAAGTAAGCAGGTACAACGGCTTTCCCGCGACAGAGGCAGAGGCCCATTCCATCGGAAAAACAGACGGCGCAGTTTCTCTCGCGGGCGTTCCGGTGATCGTGGGAGAAAATTCTGTTATTATCATTCGCGTTTCGGAGAAAAGGCACTGAAGTGCGTATCGCCGTGTTCGTACTCATCTAACGTGGATCAGGAAAACTCCCAATAGCGGCTGTCGATCAACCTACATCGGCGGCAGCCGCGCAATCGTATCGTTTGCATGTTTTTGATAAGAGATCCCATTTAAATTTTTTGATAGATTCTGGCTCTGATGTTTCGTGCATACCGCTCAACAAAAACCAAAAAAATCTAAAACCTGATTCCCTGCAACTTTTTGCAGCTAACAACTCCAAAATTTATACTTATGGATCTAAATTACTAAATGTGGACTTCGGTCTCAGGCGAAATTTCCCATGGAAATTTTTAATTGCTAATGTGCCTGTTCCAATAATAGGGGCGGATTTTTTACAAACCTTTGATCTATTAATAGATCTCAAAGGGCGCAAACTTATTGATAATGTTACTAAATTTACCCAACCCGGAATAATTTCAAAATCAACAGATTATACGTCTCTAAAACTTATTTCGGGTGAATCACTATACCATA